>JADBJO010002895.1:7500-45000 GCA_016801955.1 Conus betulinus | reverse complement strand
TTGAGTTCGAGACTTCCGTTTTCCCATCGCCCCTAGTGGGAGTTTTGACTTCCGCCCAGCAAGGTATCTGTGTTGGTGCTAAAAGCCACAGAGATTTGCCTTCCCCAGAAAGGAACATAAGGCACGAAAACACGCTCTACATTTATTCTTGTCTTTTTTTTTTTTTTTCCTTTTTATTCCAAAGACTGACAGGATATCGTAAGGAAAAAAAAAAAAGACAAAAAAAAAAAAAAAAAAAAGAAGAAATAAAAAAAGTCACGACAGAAGGTTTGCTGTCGGTTTCGGTGTCTGATATCATTCTGGAGTAAAGGACTTGACTGAGTGGGTGAGACGACTGTACAGACGACTGACACAATGAACGCTCCCTCCATAAACTATCATTTCAGTTCTTCTTTTTCCCTTCGTCGTCCCTTCTTTTCTTCCTCCCTTCCTTCCTTTCGGTCAATTATTTCTTCCTTTCATTCTTGTTTCTTTCCTTCCTCACCTTCCTTCCTTCCTTCCTTCCTTCCTTTCTTTCGTTCCTTTCTTTCTTTCTTCCCTCCCTTCTGTCTCCCTTTCTTTCTTTCTTTCTTTCTTTCCTTCCTCCCACCCTTCCTCTCTCTTCCTTTCTTCCTTCCTTCCTTCTTTTTTTCAGTTCTTTTATTTCTTCCTTCCTCCCTTTCCTTCTTCTCTTCCTTCCTTTCTTCCTTCCTTCGTTTCTTCGTTTCTCTTCTTTCCTCCTCCTTCCTTACTTCCTGCCATCCTTTCTTTCTTTCTTTCTTCCCTCCCTCCTTTCTTTCTTCTTCTTCCTTCCTTCCTTTCTTTCTTCCCTTCCTTCCTTCTCTTTTTTAACCTTGCATTCTTCCTTTCTTCTTTATTCTTTCCTTTTCTTTCTTTCTTTCCCTTTCCTTCTTTCCTTCTCTTTCCTTTCTTTCTTCCTTCCTTCCTTCCCTTTTCCCTTACATTTTTCCTTTTCTTCTTATTTATTCCTTTTCTTTCTTTTTCCTTTCTTTCCTTCTCTCTTCCTTCCTTCTTTCCTTCCTTTCTTCCTTTCTTTCTTCCTTCCCTCCTTTCTTCCTTTCTTTCTTCCTTTCTTTCTATCTTTCGTTCTTTCTTCCTTCCTTCCTTCCCTTGCTTCCTTCCTTCCTTCCTTCCTTTCATTCATTCTCTCTTTCTTCCTTCCTTACTTCTTTCCCCTTCCTTCCTTCTTTCCTTCTTTATGTGTCACCTTCCCTCTGTCTTTAACTGTGCTTCCCCCTTCCCCATCATCTTGAACGCACACAGTAGCTTGTGTGTGTAGATGTAAGTTCTCTCTCTCTCTCTCCCCTCTCTCTCTCTCTCTCTCTCTCTCTCTCTCTCTCTCTCTCTCTCTCTCTCTCTCTCTCTCTCTCTGTTCGTGTGTGCGTATGTTTGTGTGTAGATGCATGTGTGTGTGTGTGTGTGGTGTGTGTGTGTGTGTGTGTGTGTGTGCGTGCGTGCGTGCGCGCGCGCGCGCGCGCCAGCGCTTTTGAGACAGTGTGTGTGTGTGTGTGTGTTGTGTGTGTGTGTGTGTGCGCGCGTGCGCACGCGTGTGTGCTTGCGTGCGTGTGTGTGTTTTGTGTGTGTGCGCGAGCGCGCGCGCGCGCGCGTGTGTGTCTGTGTGTGTGTGTGTGTGAGCGCGCGCGTGCGTGTGAGTGTATGTGTGTGTGTGTGTGTGTCTGTGTTTCTCCGTTTGTGTGTGTGTACCTCTCTCTCTCACTCTCTGTCTCTCTGTCTGTCTGTCTGTCTGTCTGTCTGTCTGTCTCTGTCTCATCTCTCTCTCTCTCTCTCTCTCTCTCTCTCTCTCTCTCTCTCCTCTCTCTGTGTGTCTGTGTGTGTGTGTGTGTGTGTGTGTGTGGTGTGTGTGTGGGGAATGTGTGATCAGACAACACGGAGGAATGTTTGCATAGATAAATGTGGGGAATTACTTGTATTGGTAAGTCACAGGGAGAGAGAGAGAGAGAGAGAGAGAGAGAGAGAGAGAGAGAGAGAGAGAGAGAGAGAGAGAAGACCGAAATTGGAGAGGAGAAATCTAGCTCCATGAATTTAAAGCAGAATTCATTTCAAACCCCATTTCAATCCAGATCAAATGAATCAGATTAGATTAGCATCCCCGAGCAAAACATTGAAGAAATCTGCAGCAAACTTTTCTGTCTGTTGTATAGATCCCAAAACGAAGCCGTTGATGTTTAATGCTGAATGGTTTACCCCCCACATGTGTATCTGGGGCTTCCGACCTTTTAAGAGACACGAATATGTAATGTAGGTGTGTGACCAATGCGCACAACATCGCCTCCTAATTCCTAGTTCCCAGATGAAGGAAGTTGTGTTTGGTTCTGGAAGGATTGTACAGAGTTTATCGTCAGGTTGTGTGCTCCATTCCTCTTCCTCGAGGTCTTTGGCGTGTCTGTGGCCTTTAGATTGGAGATCTGAGAAGGGAATGGACGCTTTAGAAAGTGCTTTGATTGCGGTATTTCTGGAAAGCTTCAGAGCGTGCGCGCGCGCGTTCTCTCTCTGGCTGTCTCTGTCTCTCTCTCTCTCATTCTCTGTATCTCTTTTAGAAAGCTGCAACAATTCCTATGTTGACAATTCCTGTATACTTTAACAATTCTTACTGAGACAATCTGGGCCTACTCGGACTGTTGGACATCTTTTTTATCTCCCTTGCATCTTCGGACTTGCTCCTCAAGCATAGGGTCAAAGATTTTCCCTGATTTTTTGTACTGTTTACAAAATGTTTTAGTTTTTCACACTTATTTTTCCTTGCCACTCTTTCTTTCCGTTTTAATTTCTAACCTTTTGTTGGCTGCTTTGGAGGCTGTTGGATTCTTTTTTGAACCCTTGGTGGTGAGAACACCACAGAGGACTGGGTATCTCCATTTGACGCCAAAGAACGCAAATCCCCGTGTCTACGTACAAATCTGATTTCACAGACGAAATGCCCAAGGACAGGCGAAGGAATAGCTCTCTCTTCCAAAGGAATAGATTGTCTTCCAGAGAAGACGCGATGCAAATGTTGCAAGTAGAGTATTACAACTTTTGTTACCAGTCAACGTGTTGTCCTTTCTTGTTTTTTCCCTTCTTCTGATCAACTCCCCAAACCGTCCGTGAACTGGGAGATATTATTAGTACGGGGACAGAGATTAAAATAAAAAACACAGGGTGTAGAGGCAGACACACAAAGATAAACAAGAGAGAGAGCAGTTTGAGGAGAGACACTTCCTTCTCATTCTACAGGCGTAGAACACTTCCTCTAGAAACCTTTATTTCGTTTTACAGACAGAGAGAGGAGAGAGAAAGAGTCAGGCAGAGAGAGAGGGGGGGGGGGATATGTACAGACAGACAAACGGAGAGCGAGAGAGAGACGGAAGACAGGTAGACAGACAGACAAACGGAGAGAGACAGGCAGAAAGAGACAGACAGAACGAGACAAACAACAGAGAGAGAGAGAGAGCCCGCAACGAAGGAAAACGTGTTTCTATTTGGTCTCTGCTGCTGCTATTTGGATGTGCTGTATTTCTGTCGCTGGCATTTTGGCAAATGTTATGACGTGAGATGAGAGTAGGATTGCGAATCAATAGGAGTTTTATTTGTGTTTCTGTGATGATTTTTTTTGTTGTGTTGTATCGTGCGATGTTGTTCTGTGCTGTCCTATGCCGTGTTGTGTCGTGTGTGTGTTGTTTTGTTCTGTGTTGTTCACTGTGTGCTGTGTTGTGCTGTATTCAGCTACACTGTGCTGTGCTATGCTGTGGTGTGTCGTGTTGTGTTGTTCTGTATTGTTCACTGTGTGCTGTGTTGTAGTGTATTCAGCTGCACTGTGCTGTGCTGTGCTCTGCTGTGCTGTGCTGTGCTGTGTTTTTGCTGTGCTGTGCTGTACTGTGCCTGCTGTGCTGTGCTGTTTTGTGTGTGTTCTGAGTTGTTCACTGTGTGCTGTGTCGCACGCACGCGCACACACACACACACACACACACACACACACACACACACACACACACACACACACACACACACAAATATGTATATGTACACATATAAACAATTCCATTCATTTTGTACTCGCAAAATTAGACCAGTTCTTTGATCTTGTGATCTTCCATTCACATGTCACAGTTTATGCTCCGCTGTCGCCTTTGAAGATACTCCCGGGGGTGGCCGACTCTGTGGTGTGTGTCGTTGTCAGCTGTGGCCTGCTGCTTATACAGTGATCCCACGTACATGTTACAGAGATAATGCTTTGTGTACAAAACTCACAGGGTCTTCGCAGATGGAAGACACTTGCTAAAGCCAGAGTGGTTTTGATTCCTGTATTTCTTTTCATCATACTTTATGTGTGTTATTTATTTTTCTGTTACTTGATTTCATGATTTTAAAAAAAAATTCTATCGTTTTTTTACTACCTGTTATTTCGTTCATTCTTTTCTGTTTTTTGTATAGTTGCTGTTTATCATATTTTTTTTTATTTGACCCCTTTGTGGACAAAACATTGCCATGCAGAGCAAGGGAGACTAGTGTGCTGTGTCTGTTTGATCACTTTGTACATGACGACACGTGTGCTGAGAACAGCTTATATTATGGTCTTATGTTGTCTTTTCATATGCCATCTTATACTATATGGCGTTATGTCATATTGCACTGCGTAATTTTGATATATATTCTATTGTAATGCGTACTTCGCACTTCACCATATTATTATTCCACTGCATTGCGTGGGAATATACCGTTTCGCTCAGCATAAAAATGTAGTGCACTGTTTTGTTCTATGTCGTGTTGTATTCATTTCTCTATAATGAACAGTCCCTCTGTAGAATATGGTGTGCTTGTATTATACTGTCTTGCATTTTACTCCATTGCATCACAGCATTTTTGTGGAGCCTGTCGTTAAACAGACACCATGGATCTCTCTTGAGAGCTGGAAGCTCATTCACAGTGGCTCTGCAAATAAGCAATGACCGCCGTCATGAACAGGTGGTGTCGTGCGTACGTTGGACCAGAAAAAGACACCACCGAACACCACCGAAGTGACTGGGTGGTGTCTCCGCTGGTAGGATGCCTCTAGGCGACTTGATATTGATTGACGTCTGTAGATTGCAGGTATTGGAGCTGTGATGGCCCTGCTCCAGGCGTAGTTATGTACGAGGAAACCAGGATGAATAGTGTCGGAATAATTCTCCTGGAGTAGAAAGGAAGGGGAGGAAAAGTATGGAACGGTAGCAGGGGGTGGGCGGGGCAGCGGAAAGAAAGAGCCAGAACAAAAACAAAACAGGCATACTCGTGTGTTCTGTTTCCCAGTTCAACAGTTTCTGGTCAATATAATGCCCCATCTCATCCTAACACTTCAAATAGGAAAGTCTGTGACAAAATCTCGCCCCCCCCCCCCCCCCCCCCCCCCCCCCCCCCCCCCCCCCCCCCCCAAAAAAAAAAAAAAATCCTTTTCCTCCGATATGCATAACATTGTATCATCAAACTCAGATTTAGCGATTCTACTTTTTCATGTTCTGAAGACAGAAAAAGCAAATGGTTTCATCGCAGGCGACCAGTTACCGATTATTGTAAAAGGGGGGAAACAGTAAAATAAAAAACTCACACATCCAAGACAGAAAAAAAAAACAGGCGAAAAACATCTGATATGAAATTCTCTTGCAATATCCCTTTTTTTTTTCAATCTGCAGATAAAATGATTATGAGCAAAGTGCTTTAAGCCTCTCTCTCTCTCTCTCTCACTCTCTCTCTCTCTCTCTCTCTCTCTCTCTCTCTCTCTCTCTCTGTACTTGAACAAAAGCCTGAATGAGGGCCTCAAAGATCGATGTGAGACACGAGGATGACTTTCTTTTTCTAATCACGGAAAAAAGGATTTTTTTTTTTCCCTAGACCCCCCCCCCCTCTTCCCCCCTCCCCTTGTCCCCCCCCCCCCCCCCCCCCCCCCCCCACCCCCCCCCCCCCCCCCCAAAAAATAAAAAGCAAAACAACAACAACAATAACAACAACAACAAGCCGCACACACACAAAGCAACTAAGAAAAGAGCCAAATAAACAAAAAAAATCATTTCGATCGTTTTGGGGGAACCAGACTGCATGTGGAGATCTCTCTCTCTCTCTCTCTCTCTCTCTCTCTCTCTCTCTCTCTCTCTCTCTCTCTCTCTCTCTCTCTCTCTCTCTAAAATAGCTTGAAGTCGGCCCGAGAGCAAGACGCCTTTGGCTCAAGACGTCTCTCTGCCATCAGACGCAGACCAGGCTGTCTCAGTGGATACTAAAAGCCAAGCATTGTTGGCTCCTCTAAAAGCAGTAGCTGACGAGGGCAGAAATGGCGCCATCTATCGTCTCGCCTCTTGACCAGTAAACGAAGGGGACAAGGGTGAAGGGACGAAGGGGAACAAGGACACAAAGTACAAATGAAGAGAAAAAAGTACGTGGGCAGCTAAATAAGGTCAGGAGATTCATCTGTAGCTTTTGCTGATGATACATTGATCCGTCCTCTGATGCAGGCTGTTTTCTGAGGTACAGTGGAACCTCTTGCTAATGACCACGCGAGTTCTTTAATTAAACAACTGGGGCATTATAGAGGAGAGAGGTTTTTTTCTGTTTCACCGTCTATGTCACTTCACTGGCATTGCAGTCATGCCACATTGCAGTCATGCCACATTGCAGTCATGCCACATTGCGGTCATGCCACTTTGCAGTTATGCCACATTGCAGTCATGCCACCCATTCCAACCCCTGTCCTCTGCTGCAGCCTGGCATATCCTGCCACACCCACAGAAAAAGTCCTTCGCATGAGACTATAAACCGAGGTTCCGTGTGTGAACATACACATAACGTCTTGCACACACGTAAAATCCCATCAACAACTTTTTTTGGAAGAGAAAGCCAGTTTGGCCGTTGGTATGGATGACACGTTACACATAGCATACACCCTGCTGCGTGGACCCTGCGTGAAAAAAATGAAAAAGAACGAAGGAAGTAAGGAAATTGAGTGAACGATATTGACTGGATGACACGGGAAACGACTGAATGAAGCGCTACCTGGCAGCTCTTCAGTCATCACAAGCCAGGTACGCAGCCCGATCGTTGCGTAAACCGAGTGTGGGATTGTAAAGCGCTCAATGAATAACGATCATGATAATACTAACAACAACAACAACAACAACAACTGCAATCGACAGGGAGCGGTCAAGGTCGTGTCATCATGAGGCAGTCTACCGAGACACTGCCACCGTGTCACTTTGGTGGAATTCGGTGATGCCTGTCTTGATCCAATATACACAGGACCCCACCAACGGAGCCCCCATTCGACAACAAATTCTTTTGCTCATGGAGCCAGGGTAAGTGAGCTTTCCTCTCACAAGGTGCCAACACGACCATCCAACAAGATCCCCCATCAATTTGTCAATACTGGTGACCCCAACTTACTCCCAAGCAACAGGATAGACGTGGGGACATAACAGAGACTGAGATCACCATGAGAGAAGGGCCTGAAGGGCCTCAGAACCCGATGACATTTCTTACGCTGATTGCTGAGGATGAGGATGATGAGGATGATGTGACGGACTTCCATTCAGGTCTGAGACTGCTTGACGGGATTGTGCTCTACGCTTACTTTCAGAACATATGCTTGTGTCTGCCAGGCCATAGAGGTACTGGCACATCCAGTGTTGGTCAGGACATTTGAGCAGCGCTCGCAGAGACGCATCTGTTAGGTATATGATACTACTCACTTGTATGGTCCATCTCTCTCTCTCTCCTCTCTCTCTCTCTCTCTCTCTCTCTCTCTCTCTCTCTCTCTCTCTCTCTCTTTATAAGGAGGAGTGTTTTAAAGGAGGAGTGATTTGACATAAAATTAATGCATATTTTGAGAATGTTTTATATTGTGTGCTAACATGTTTTTGTTCGATTACTCTCTCATTATTACTCACGCCCTTCAAATGGGGCTGTGGCCTTTTCTTGAATCGCTCCTCTCTCTCTCTCTCTCTCTCTCTCTCTCTCTCTCTCTATCTCTCTCTCTCTCTCTCTCTCTCTCTCTCTCTCTCTCTCCCCCCTCTCTCTCTCTTTGTTTCTATCTATCTATCTCTTTCTCTATCTATCTTTCTCTCTGTCTGTCTGTCTGTCTCTCTCTCTCTCTCTCTCTCTCTCTCTCTCTCTCTCTCTCTCTCTCTCTTCTCTCTCTCTCTCTGGACACAGCATGAATCCCGCCAGAGGGCAAAATCACCTTTCACACTACGCTTTCCTAGTGGGCACAAAAAGCCATATAGTGCTGGCTCCTCTGAGAGGAACAGCAGACAAGAGCAGAAATGTCTCCATCCAATTTTGTCCCTTCTTCACAGAGAGCAAAAAAAAAAAAAACGGATCACGCTGAAGAGGCGAAAGGGAACCAGGGCACTGCACAAAAAGAAGTTTGGCAACTAAAATAAGGTCTGGAGAATAGTCCTCAGCTTCGGTCAAAGTGCATTAATGCGTTCTGTCGTGCAGCGTCTGTCCTGATGGACAGTGGAACGTTCCAGTCACATCCACTAGAAATCGGTCGACGGTCATGTTAGTACGAACAACACAATCTTTGCTGGCAAAAGCATCCAGTATAGGGGAAGATGACAACTCCCCCCCCCCCCCCCCCCCCCCCCCCCCCCCCCCCCCCCCCCCCGTTTCAAAATAGATAAAACAAAAAAATGAATACATAAATAAGTAGACAGATATAGATAAATGAATAGATAAACGCATGCGTAAATGAATAGATAGACAAATAATTAAATACAGCGAACGAACAAACGAACGAACGAATGAACAAACAAATGAACGAATTTTAATTTTAAAAGGGATGATGGATTAAACATGAATACTGTTTTTCTTTACATTCAGCTCCCTGAGCAGGAACATAGATATACACAAATTAAAAAAAACAAAATTAAACAATATACATGAACAATCAATTGAAGGAATACATTTTAAGAAAAGAATCCAATTCAAACACACACACATACACACACACACACACACACACACACACACACACACACACACACACACACACACACACAGAGAGAGAGAGAGAGAGAGAACACAACCAATCGACGGGGTCGACCGACAGGTGGTCAGGCAGGGATGAAGGCGTATACACACACATACATGCATACATACATACATACATACATACATACATACATACATACATACATACATACATACACACACATGCACACATACATGCATGCATACCTACAGGCATACCAACATACAGACAGACAGACAGACAACAGACAGACAGACTGACATCAAGTATTTATAGTAGGGAAGTCTTTACTGAGAGCGCCTTTAGTTGGAGTATCATCACACTGAAAAGAGAAGACTGGAGGTTTTTTTTTTTGTTGTTGTTGTTTTTCTCTAATGACGACCACCAGGAATCCTTAAAAGACTCGGATAATAGGCCAGTGCGGGCTCCCTGGCAAGTACAAGGTCTGGTACGTGCAGTTCATGCTGATTCCGAAGCTTCTGTGACCTCTTCTGATGTATGATATCAGCACTTGTACTGTGGAATCAATGGAGGCCCAAATCCACAAATATACAGGGAAATAGCCAGGTGACCCACCAGGTCTTACTGACGTCGCACTCTACTGTCGCCAAGGGAAGCTTAAGCTTCCTCTGAAATCCATCCTCGAGGAATACAAAGCAAGACTACTAACCATGCTTGAGGACCCCGAAGACAAAGTCGTGAGATCGGTCCGGCCAAAGCGGAGGACTGGCAGAACACGGAAAGTTTGGGAGGCAGTGGACGTGGCACAGGAGAACCTGAGGATCAGGGAAATACCACACAGACCAAACAGACACGGGCTGTGGGCTGAGGTTCAATAGAAATGAAATGGTGGTCAATGGCAAAAGGGACAGCAAAGAGAGACATGATAATAGAGGAGCCGATGACAGAAGAGGACGCCCATAGAGTCCAGAAAGCAGTCCACCAAGGCCAGCAAGGACAGTGGACTACGTGGGAAAATGCTGTCCAAAGAAGTCTCACCTGCAACGATATATAGCACACGGCGCCACTTGAAGTTAGCTTCCTCCTCAGATTTGTATATCACCTCCTGCCCAGGAATTCAACCCTGGTCAAATGGGAGAAATCAGGTGACCCTACTGTCCACTCTCTCACGGGCAAACAAACAGTGAGTTCATGCAAAGTGGCGCTGACTCACCGAAGACACAGAGAGATGAGGCAAAAGAAGAAAAAAAAACTGTTTCAGATATTACAAAGCTGTTTGTCGGAAGTCATCAAACAAGTTCCCCACACCGCTTCTGTGGACAGCCAGGGAACAAGCTCAGGCTGTGATCCTGAATTTTGAGTTACTATCCTACTGAAACATTGTAGATTTGTTGTTGTGAATTTCAGAAGACTTAAAGAGACATCATCATATGGGGGTCGTAACAGCTCAGTGGTAGAGCGCCCGACTCGTAATCTTGGTTATCCTGGGTTTGCAGTTTCGAATCTCCGCCAGGCTGTTTCGGTACAGGAGGATTTTCCCCTCTGGATTACCATTGGTTCTGACTCCATTCCCCATAAAGTCCTTCGAATGAGACTACAAACGGAGGTTCCGCGTGTGAACGCACGCATAACATCTTGCACACACGTCAAATCCCATCACCAACTTCGGAAGAGAAGGCCAGTTTGGCCGTTAATATGGTTGACACGTTACACATAGCATGCACCATGCGTGAGAAATGAAAAGAATGAAGGAAGTAAGGAAAATGAGTGAACGAAATTGACTGCATGACACAGGAAACGACTGAATGAAGCGCCAGCTGGCAGCTCTTCAGTCGGCACTACCCAGGTGCGCAGCCCGTTGTGTAAACGTGTGTGGATTGTAAAGCGCTTATAGCTTGGTCTCTAGCCGAGGATAGACGCTCTATATGTATTCATAATAATGATAAGGATAATGATGATGACGAAGATGATGATGATGATGATAACAATAACAATAATAATCAAACAAACTTAACACAGTTATCAGTTTAAAATTATTCAAGAATGACTGTTCAAAGAAAACTTCATTAAATAGATATTTAAAAAAATGTAAAAATGAGGTTATGTTCAGCGAAGTGCAAAAATAGCTCAGGAGAAACTAGTGTTGGGATTGCACTAAATTGTGAATGGCCATAGGAAATACATCTTGTTCAATGATGAAATTATGATTGATCTGAAGATCACTATGTGAGTAACAGTATAGAAACAGTTCCCTGTAAACAGACACGACAGCTATAACATTTCCTTGGGCTAAGGAGCAACGGATTCACAGTATCAAGCATGAGGATGTGTCGGTTGAGTGCGCACGAACGTTGTTGGTCTGTTCTTTTTTACTTCTCTCTCTTAGCTGTGAGCAGCTCTAATCTATCGTTGAACTGTCCTCTCTTTTCTCTGGCTTTCTGCTTCTTTTGCTATGCACTGTCTTCTTTTTCTGAGTGTTCACAAGTGTGTGTGGGTTTAAAAGCAGCCAGATCATAGATTGTACTGAATTAGGAAGTATGCAAGGTAAGATGAAAGGGAACTCTCTCTCTCTCTCTCTCTCTCTCTCTCTCTCTCTCTCTCTCTCTCTCTCTCTCTCACCACCACACACACACACACACACACACACACACACACACACACACACACACACACACACACACACACACACACACACACACACACACACACACACACACACACACACACACAAAAAATGAGTTCCCCCAGAGGGCAAAACGTCTTAATTCGAGACTTCTCTTTCCCATCGCGCGCCAACGAGGTTACCGTGGTGGGTGCCAAAAGCTAAGCATCGCTGGCTTCTCCGAGAAAAGGCAGCAGACAAGAGCAGAGGTGCTTGCCATCCCGCTTTTCTCGTCTGGACGAACAGAAGAATGGGCAAGACTGACCAGGGGGAAAGGTGCAAGACAACTGAATTAAAGAACAGAAAGTAGGCAGACAACTAAGTCAAGTCAGGCGCACAGACCTCAGCATAGGTGACAACGGGTCGATCCTGGCGGTGATGTGGCGTCCACGTTAAGTTCTGGCGAAAGCTGTCACTGGCAACCACTTGAAAAACTTTCGAGAGTATGGTTCTATCAGAGAAGAGACGATCTGTTCGGAGAGGTAAATCTAGTATTAGAAAGGTTAAAAGATTGAAGAGGGGCCCACAGTGCATTAAAAGAGAATCGGTATAATAAACAAAGATCAATAATTTAAAAAAAAAAAAAAGTTTCAAAACAGGTTTTTATGGGAGGAATCATTATTGATTGTTTATCTAGTGGGCGATTTCATTTTACTGAAAGCAGCAGATTAAACGACTTGTACGAGGTATACTTGAACAAGCACCGTAGTAACATAGCCTGACACTTTTTTTTTTATGGAACGAGTTTTCATCTGGAAGTCAAATGACTCAAATCAATGATAACACATTGCTCACAAAAAAAAAGTCTGCACAGGAAGGAAGTCTTCATTCAGAATGCTTTAGTGGACGGTTTAACTGTACTGACAGCAAATGGTAACAGCTTGGATTGGCTCAAATGAATGTTTGTGAGCATTACGACGTAAAGATCACATACCAGAATGACAGCAGCTGGAGGCAGCTGAGATGGGGGATAGGAACACATTTCATTTCAATTAATGATTTTCTAATATTGGAGTCTCTCACCACAATAAGTAAGAGAAAGAGAGAGAGAGAGAGAGAGAGAGAGAGAGAGAGAGAGAGAGAGAGAGAGAGAGGAGAGAGAGAGAGAGAGAGAGCGACCAACAGACAGACCGACAGACAGACAGACAGGCAGACAGGCAGATAGACAGAGAGTGAACGAGCATCACAGGCAAGCGTCTGGGAAAGAAGAATGGGAAGTCGCAAAGAACAATTTCCCTCCCAATTCAGGTCATTCAGACAGAAGAAAGGGAGCTTCAGAACAAAGTGATATTTTGTTGCTGTTGCTGTTGCTTATTAATTCACACACACACACACACACACACACACACACACACACACACACACACACACACACACACACACACACACACACACACACACACACACACACACACACACACACGCACGCACCCACACACACCACCACCACCACCCACCACCACCACTTTCTCATTTGTCAAGGAGAGAAAAACCATAATTCCAACCAAAATAAGGGGGAATGAAAGACAGCTTTTAGTATTCAGAGGACAGAACGATGCAAAGAAGTGTCATGGCAGTCTGTTTTCGTAAGCCACCATGAGTCAGAAAGGGTGAGAGGTTAATGGTGGAGGTAAGGGGTAGGGACAGAAGCTGACGAAGGAAGGGTGGAGGGGTGGAAAGTGTTGGGACACTCTCTCTCTCTCTCTCTCTCTCTCTCTCTCTCTCTCTCTCTCTCTCTCTCTCGCTCGCTCGCTCTCTCTCTCAGACACCACAGGAGTTGGCCCAGAGGGCAAAAAAACGCCCTTAATTCGATACTTTCCCTCTCCCATCAGACGCAGCCTAGGCTGTCTCAGTGAGTGCTAAAAGCCAAGTATTGTGGGCTCATCTAAAAGGAGTAGCAGACGAGAGCTTTCCCCCTCCTGACAACCAGAAAGAATAAGGCTGTAAGGACGAAAGGCTGCAAGGACAACATAAAAAAGTGAACGATGAAAAAAAAAATGGTCTAGAGTTATATCCTCACATGGACAACAATGAGACTATAAACCGAGGTTCCGTGTGTGAACGCACGCATAACATCTTGCACACACGTCAAATCCATCACCAGCTTTCGGAAGAGAAGGCCAGTTTGGCCGTTGCTATGGGTGATACGCTACACATAGCATGCACCCTGCGTGAGAAATGGACAGAATGAAGGAAGTAAGGAAATCGAGTGAACGATATTGAACGATGTTGACTGGATGACAAGGGATACGACTGATTGAAGCGCCATTTGGCAGTTTTTCAGTCGGCACTATCCAGGTTGGGTAGCCCATTGCGTAAACGAGAGTCGGTTGTAATAATAATAATAATAATAATATATAATGATGATGATGATGATGATGACAACAACAAAGTGCCTTTCCGTCAATTGATACAGTTTCTGTTTTAACTCAATCGAGTCTTGTCGGAAACGTATTTCCGACACTGTTCACATTGCTTGAAGGCGTGTCGTCGGACGCATACTTCCGACAGAGTTTTCCGACAGAGACGATTTTAAAATCATTGCGTATTTTATTAAAGGGCAATAAATCTCTCGTTTCAGGGACAGCTCAGGGTTTTTTTTTGCAGTTGCTTCCCTTTCACCGTTCTTCGTGTATTCTGTAGTAGTTTTATATGGATTTGAATTGTCCTACTCTCAGTTTCCGCGATCACATGATTTTGAACATGATGACACGATTTTGAGTGGCTCAAGCATTTTATGGTCAAATTCTTGTGTTTTATGCAGTTGTAATAAATATTCTATTTTCTGTATGTCATACCAAGTGCTCAGAAGTGTAACTGAACTTGTGTGGAAGGACAGAGAGCATGAAGAAGTGGATTACAGCGTGCACAAAAAAGTTTTTGTTTTCCTGCAAATGTGTATCATTTTGGATTACTTACATCATGTAAACTGTGTAGATTCCTCACTGAAAGTAAGCATTTGTGATAAGTATATATTTTTTTTTTTTTTTATCCAATGGTGTACGTTTCATGCTCCTAGGTGAAGTGGTTGATTTTTTTTTTTTTTAAATTGTCAAAAAAAATCGTGTGATCTGGGGGACATACTAGCCCATTTCAGCAGCTGACTTGATTGAGTTTTAATTTACACTGGTACCTCTCAATATTGATCATGTAAAAACCGTTGGAGTGATGGAGTGAATGCAAAAAGAATTGTTTTAGGAACATCAAGAAGAACATGATTCAAATGTTAAAGGTGAATGTACAGTACAAGAAAAGTCTAGTGTCGCCTGCAAAATCTGGTATGAACAAAAACAAATAAAGAAAGAAATGATGTTGGCCCCTTCTCCCTTTCTCCAGATATGTACGAGCAGAAAGTCTTTATTGCACGTGCCTTAAGTGGTTGGTTTTTGTTACGATGGGAGCGGAATCTAACGACTTTTGTGAGATACAGTGGAACCTCGCGATTGCAACCACCAGAAATCCTTAAATAACAGCGTCATTATGGAAAAGACAGTCTTCATAGGAAGTAACTTTAAGTACAGTCAAGGACAACAACAACAACAACAAACAACAAAAACAAAACAAAACAAACAAACAAAAAAAAACACACGTTCAGCCACATAAGACTTTGTAGTGAGACAGTCTTTAATGGAAATGGTTTAAAGTACAGCACGTAATCTCTTTGAATCAGTCTGTCCTTTCGAAACAAAAAAGAAAAAGACTACCAGCCAACCAACTAACCACAACAGCAACACACCACCACCACCACCAACAACAACAACAACAACAACAACAACAATAACAACGACGACAAAAGCCTTGCCTTTCAATTTTCCTCTCTTTGGAGGATATCATCATCCTCTTGAGAACTGATCGAGAGAGAGAGAGAGAGAGAGAGAGAGAGAGAGAGAGAGAGAGAGAGAGAGAGAGAGAGAGAGAGAGACAGACAGACAGACAGACAGACAGACAGACAGACAGACAGACAGGTAATCTTTCGCAGGAAAGAAGCAAAAAGCCTTCTGAGTTATTCAGTGAACTTCATTTCTATAAGCTTTCTGAATTATTCATCAAGCTTTTCTCCGCCCACATAGAATCATCTCTTTCAGAGGTGAAGGTAGATAAGCCTCTTCGTCAAAGAGATGACTGTTTATTTCCCTCTTTTTCTGTGTCATGTCGGTTCTGAAAGGTACTTACGTGGTTGTGTTGTCTGGACTATGGTAACACACACACACACACACACACACACACACACACACACTCTCTCTCTCTCTCTCTCTCTCTCTCTCTCTCTTTCTCTCTCTCTCTGTCTCTGTCTGTCTGTCTGTCTGTCTGTCTGTCTGTCTGTCTGTCTCTCTGTCTCTCTCTCTGTCTCTCTCTCTCTCTCTCTCTCTCTCTCTCTCTCTCTCTCTCTCTCTCTCTCTCTGACATAAAGCAAATTTTCCCCGAGGGCAGAACGCCTTTATTTCGTGACGACCCTTTTCCATCAGAGGCCGACTAGGCTCTCTTACTGAGTGCTGAAAGCCAGACATTGATGGCTCCTCTAAAGGAAGGGGGCTAGCTAACAAGAGCAAAGATGGTACCCTCCTCAGGACAGGCCAGACTATGGAATCAGGCTGAAAGGAAACAAGAAAAAGAGAACGACGAAACGAAAGAAACTGTATGGACAAGTGAAGGTTTACCATGCCATGCTAAGCGTTGGTGATGACGCCCCAAACTGTACTGTAATGCAGCTTTTATCTCAAGGTTCAGTGGAACCTGTTACCACTGACAACCAGATGTCATTACATAATCTCAATGTTGTGGAGTAAAGACTGTTTGTTTGGAGAAAAATCTAGCACACAGACAAACAAGTCATCCCCTCAATAAAAAAAAAAAAGACAACAAGAAGGGAGAATCATTGTCTCAGTGGTATGGGAGTAGTCATCGAGTCTTCAATGAAAGGTTTCAGTGTATTGGAAGTAAGAGATAATGGCTGGTGTGAGGTTTCAGTGGAATTTATCAAAGACGTCCACCAGAGATAATAAACATCAGATCGTTATAGAAAGAAGAGTTTCCATTGTAGGGAAAATCTTACACAAACAAACTGCTCTGTGAAAAAGTGTCTCTTCCGGGAAGGAACATAACTCACATTGATTCATCTTTTTTTTTTTATTCGTTTGTCAATTCATTTATCTATTTGTTTGTTTACTTATACACTTATGTACCTAATTATTTATGTATTTATTCATTTATCGTTCATTTAGTCGTTCATTATTCAATCAATTTATCTTATTTTTTTAAATATTTCTGTCTGTATTCATTTTCAGTTATTCGTTCACGTGTTTTAGAATTCAATTTTTTACTTATTTACTTCTATTTGTCTATTTTTTCCATTTATCTATCTATTTATTTATTTCTTCACTTATCTATTTATTTCATTTATTTATTTCTAATACCTTTTGTGGCAGGCTCGATTGTATTGTGGCAGCACACAAGAGTGTCCATGCACTTAAAAAAATACAAAGATATATAAGAATATATATATGTATGTATAAATATCTATCTATCTATCTATCTATCTATCTATATATATATATCCGAGTCCCTCCTCACCTCAAAGAGAAAAAGAATAGAAACAAGGAAGGAAAACAAGTGACCCAGAGCCAAACGTTTCAACCAGAAAAATAGGAACCCGTAAGAAAGAACCTCCGTAGGATTCATTTATTCAAGAAAAAACTATAGTGGGGGAGACTCATGATACACTACACTGCTGCTGTTATGTTTGTTCTCTGCTTATTTACTTATGCATTTGTTTGTTTGTTTGAATAATCGGAAAAAAAGGATATTTTTCGTCTTTTTCGGATGAATCCCACTGAGACGAAACTACCTCTAATTCAACTCCTCCACTTGCTATCAGCCTCAGACAGAATAATGGCTTCTACCAAACAGGGAAAGGCTGAAAGGCAGTGTGTGTGTGTGTGTGTGTGTGTGTGTGTGTGTGTGTGTGTGTGTGTGTGTGTGTGTGTGTGTGTGTGTGTGTGTGTGTGTGTGTGTGTGTTTGTCTGTACGTGCACGTTTGCGTGCGTGTGTGTGTATGTGTGTGTGTGTGTGTGTGTGTGTGTGTGTGTGTGTGTGTGTGTGTGTGTGTGTGCGCGTGCGTGCGTGCGTGCGTGCGTGTGTGTGTGTGTGTGTGTGCGCGCGCGCGCGCGAGCTCGCGCGCGCACGCGTCCGCGCAAACTGTGTTCATGTGCGAACTGGGACGGGGGCGGGAAGAGTAAGGTAAAGGTGGATGTTAGAACGTGGAGCAGGATGAGTAGGACGGTACTGAGATCTCTCTCTCTCTCTCTCTCTCTCTCTCTCTCTCTCTCTCTCTCTCTCTCTCTCTCTCTCTCCAACAGATCACATAGTGTCTGGGTACACAATGAACCAACTAGTCTGCCCCACGTACATTCTTCTTCCCAGCCTCGGCGATGAGTTTATAGCAGCAGTTGATTTTTTTTCCTTTCTTTCTTTCTTTCTTTCTTTCTGCGTACGCAGGCTGATACTCCTGCGGGCACTGCCTGTATAGACAGGCAGTGGCGTTTTGTGTGTATGACCGTTTTTTATCCCGCCATTAAGGCAGCCATACTCCATCTTCGGGGAAGGTGCATGCTATGTGTAACGTGTCATCCATACCAACGGCCAAACTGGCCTTCTCTTCTGAAAGTTGGTGATGGGATTTGACGTGTGTGCAAGATGTTGTGCGTGTGTGTTCACCTCGGTTTATAGTCTCATTCGAAGGACTGTGTGGGGAATGGAGTCAGAACCAATGTTAACTCCGAGGAAAAAAATCCCCCTGTACCGAAATTCGAACCCGCAACCCCAGGGATCACGAGTCCGGCGCTCTTACCAACTGAGCTATTCCGGCCACCGGAGCAGCTGATAAAAGTCAGGCCACTGGGAACCGCGAAAGTGCCTATCGACAAAAAGACATGGCACTAGCCTCCGGCTAGTTCCCACTGACAAGCGAAATTAGAAGGACCAGTTTAATTAAAAGAGAAGGAGAGGGAAGGGGGAGTAAAAGGGTCTTTGAACCGAAGGAAAAGGAGGAGGGAGATGAGAAGGGGAAAAAAAACAACAACAAAAAGTGAATTGGGGTTATAATTACACATTTTGGTCTTTCAGCTGGCTTTATGTCATTATTTTGTTATTTTGAATGTATCGCATATAAACAGCAAGTATGTCGTAGCTCATACTACTAATACTAGTACTACTAGCACAATTACCACTACAACTAGTGGTACTACAAGTGCTAGTACCACCACCACCACCATTACTACTACTACTGCTACTACTACTACTACTACTACTACTACTACTACTGCTGTTGCTGCTACTGCTGCTGCTGCTGCGCTGCTGCAGCCGCTGCTGCTACAACTACTTTCAATGTTGATTAATGGCATTGAAAATAAAAGTGATAACAATTACAATGATAATAAAATGTTGGTAACAACAACAACAACAACAACAACAAACAACAGTGATAATGATTCTTATAACAAATAACAACAACAACAGAAATAACAAAAATAGTAGTAGTAGTAGTAGTAGTGCAGTAGCAGTAGCAGTAGTAGTAGTAGTGGTAGTAGTAGCAGCAGCAGCAGCAGTAGCAGTAGTAGTAGTAGGTAGTAGTAGTAGTAGCAGCAGTAATAGCAGTAGTAGCAGTAGTAGCAGTAGCAGTAGTAGTAGTTAGTAGCAGCAGCAGCAGCAGCAGCAGCAAGATAGTAGTAGTAGCAGTAGCAGTACTAACAATAATAATGATAATGGGAAGAAGAAGAAGAAGAAGAGATAAACGATGCTGCTGCTACTGCCATGACTGATACTACGAGAGAGAGAGAGAGAGAGAGAGAGAGAGAGAGAGAGAGAGAGAGAGAGAGAGAGAGAGAGAGAGAGAGAGAGAGAGAGAGCAATTGTATACATTTGTATACAAAGAGAGCAAAATCAGTTCTTGCATACATTGTGCATACATCAATTGTTGGATAGATTGTGTGTAAGTTTTCTTTGTTTGTTTTGTGTGTTTATTACATGACAGGAATACTCTCTTTTTTTTCCTCAGTGCTATGGCAACCCTGAAAGACTCCGGTCTACTGCGCTGCGATGGAAATCTCTCTCTCTCTCTCTCTCTCTCTCTCTCTCTCTCTCTCTCTCTCGCTCTCTCTCTCTCCTGGACCTACAACGTCAATATTCTCCCGCCCCCCTCAGAGAAAAATGCCAATAATTCAAGACTTCCCTTTTCCATTAGGCACTGACCACTCGGTGCTAAAAGCCAAGCATTGTTAGCTGGTAGCAGACGACGAGAGCACAGATAGTTCCACCCAGCCTTTTTTTTTCCTTCTTGAAAAGCAGAGGAGAAAAAACTAAAGGAGGTTGGGTTATTACAATAACCCCCCCCCCCCCCCCCTCCCATTCCCACTGCTCTAAAAGTACATGAATAACTAAACAGTACCAACCTCAGCTTTGGTGACAGTGTCATCATACACCCAGTGACACTGCTTCCTTTGTAAGGTACAGTGGAACCTTTCAGTGATGGCACAGTTGAAATTCTTTAAAAACTGGGTCGTTACAGGGACGAACTTTCCCCCCCCAGGAGAATGTATAGTATTTAAAAGGTTTGAAATATTAAAGACTGGCCTGTTACAGTAACGATCTTGTGCAGCCAGCAGAAATCTGGAATAAGCGAAGACAAAAATGACCCTCCTCCCCACCCCGCCACACCCACCCCCCTCCTTCAACAAGTCTTCGCAGGAAGGGAGTGTTGATTGAGCGTGTCTTTAGTGAAACGTTCCATTGTGTCGAAAGCAGTTGGCGACCTGTTTGAAGTACAGTGTAACCTCTCACTAAGGGGTGTCAGAAATCCTCTGACATCAAAATTTTTGGGTCCGAGGTCAGAAGGAAGTCTTTGCTGAGAGGTAAATCCTATGTAGCAAACAAACAGACAAACAAAATATCCTGTAATTTACCTCCCCACTTCCTACCAGTCTGCAGAAAGAAATCATGACATCCGCCGGATACGGGAAGATTTTGGACGGCGTTCTCTCTCTCTCTCTCTCTCTCTCTCTCTCTCTCTCTCTCTCTCTCTCTCTCTCTCTCTCTCTCTCGAACAGGCCAAATACGTATCTTAACAGATAATTAACCTCCCATCCCTTTCCTACTCTTCTCCAAGACACGCCCCTCCCTCTACCATTCCTAAGAGGACAAAACGCCTTCCTTTCAAACCATCCTGCTTCCCTCACCTTCCGATGAGGTTCTATTAGTAGGTGCTAAAAGCCGAACCCCCCCCCCCCCCCTCTCTCTCTCTCTCTCTCTCTCTCTCTGTCTCTCTCTCTCCATTGAACGTGTAACAAGGGAGGTAACACTTCCCTCTGGCCTGTTGCTATCGATGAGCAGATGGAGACGGAACTAAAAATGAGTTGAATAACAAATCGAATGAAGCGGGACTGCTTCAGGTGGGGGAAATGGAGAGCAGAGTAAGGCAAGGCTGGGGGGGGGGGGGGGGGGGCAGTGGGCTTAGACTAGCCGGATTAATGTAGGAGTGTAGAGAAGAAAAAGAATAATAACAAGTAATACATTGTGGAGACACGATTTGTTACTGTACATTTTGTCCAGCAATAGCTATAATGTCACCCGTCTGTCATTTTCAATACAGACGACGTAAATACGTCAATATAGGAAAACTAGGACAGGAAATAATGACGTTAATACCATTGAAAGTAAGAATGACGACTACGTCGACAATGACTACTACAACGACAACGATGCTGCTGCTGCTGGTATTGATGATGATGATGATGATGGTGACGACAAAGACGACGACGACGACGACGACGACGATGATGATGATGATGATGATGATGATGATGATGATTTCCCAGACCTGGCTGACGCCGGGAGATGAAATGAAAAACAGCAAAGAGTACAGCACTTGCATGCACTGTCAGACTGGAGTCAAACTCCATAGCACCATCATGATCTTTTCCAACCAACGAAAAGCATTGCCAGTTAAGCTTCTTCACCATTCAAAATATATGTGTGGGTGTAGAAAACTGGCCTTTATAGGACCAACGCAAAACTGTTTCTTCTTTACGGCCGCTCTTCAGTGTTTGGACAGGTTTGAAAGAGATCGTTATCTGTCCGTGTTTCCTATTTCTTTTTCCAGGTCTCTGGCTGAGATCTTAGATTTGGGTCGTAGACAGATGTGAGGGAGAAACAATCAGCAAAATGTTTTATTTGTAGTATGCTTTGTAAGTTTATTAGCCACCTCATTGACCAGGGACTCAAACAAAAAATCCATGTTGTAACTTTTGGATTTCACAGAGGTGAACAAAAAAAATCGGGATTTGAGGGTGCTTGAAGTCACGACCAGCAACGGCCTTCAACGCGGGAAGGGACACCAGAAGAATGAGACATTCTTCCTGTTTTGATGTAGAGACCACTCCAAGTGCCAGAGTCAACGCTGTGAGCGCAGTATTGTAGATGGGCCTGTCGGAGTGAATGCGTTTTGAACATTTCTGAGAAGCTGTTGACCAGCCCGCAGTAAAAAAAAAAATCAACTCATTTTTTTTTAGACTTGCAACCTTTCGTAAGCAAAACAAGGTAAGTCCCTAGCCATTCACTTTCCCATCCTCGCACGGCTGTGAGTACCAGTTGCCAAGTTTCCGATCTTTTGTCTTTTGGGCCGGGTATCTCATACCTCAGAAGTCAAGTAGTTTGAAACGAACCGAGCCAAATTGAAACGTGGATCCATGTTTAGAAGCTGAAGCTGGACCGGTCAAGCTGCTTTTGCGTAATTCAGTTCCAAGCTAGGAATACTCATTTGTCTGTCAAGCAGCGCCGTTTGTTGGCCATAATGCCAAATCCCCCGACACGAATTTTGGCCTAAAAAAATAAGCACGTCACTAGACGAGAGCAGTCCGATCCTGAAATAACGTTAAAAGCTACGTCTTACGAAAAGTGTGTCAGACGAGAAAGACAACAACGCCGTGTTGCGTATTCATTTTGGCACAAACATTGCTTTAAGACATCCCGTGTGGTATAACACAAACACGGCTTAGCCGAATTCTTCCAGAGTTACAGGATAGATGTGATACTCTTCCCCCTCCCACCCCCCCCCCCCCCTCCCCCCCACCTTCGTCTTCAGTCCTCCTTCTTCTAACTTAAAAGCAAATACAGGGCCCCTGGGATGAAACATCCAAATGAACCAGACCCTGAGAGAAATGCATTGATTCCATTAGTGTGTGGCCAATACCGAGGGAGCCAGACCCTGAGAGAAATGTATTGATTCCATTAGTGTGTAGCCAATACCGAGTGGGCCAGACCCTGAGAGAAATGTATTGATTCCATCATTGTGTGGCCAATACCGAGTGAGCCAGACCCTGAGAGAAATGTATTGATTCCATCATTGTGTGGCCAATACCGTGTGAGCCAGACCCTGACAGAAATGTATTGATTCCATCATTGTGTGGCCAATACCGAGTGAGCCGAACCCTGAGAGAAATGTATTGATGCCACTATTGTGTGGCCAATACCGAGTTAGCCAGCCACCTCTTAGGTGCCACGCAGTATTGCGCCTCCCGCCCGCAACCTCGACCCCCTCCCCCTCCCCCTCGCGCTTACTCCCTCCGCCCTCCAATTCTATCTCTCTCCCACACACAAACAGATCCTACGTCCACCTCCCTTTCCCTCTTCCTTCCTCTCTCCTGTTGAAATCCAGCGTAATACCCCTCAGGTGGGTCATTCCAAGGATGCCATTTAGAAAGAGTTGTGACGGAATGAAATGGAAAGGTTGATTCGTGATTAGGTTTTGGATTTAAGAAACTTTTAAATACTAACAAAAAAAGAAAAAACAATAGCACAACAATATCAGAAGCAGCAACAGCAACAAACACCTCCCCTAAACGAAACGAAAACGCTTCTGGTTAAAGCAATAATGCACCTAAATGGCTGATCAAGAATATATGAACGTCTTCTCATCACCAGAATTACTCTTAGGTTTCATTCGAGCTTTTTACGTATTTATCGTATTGTTTATGTAGTAATTTGTTCTGTCTTTCTGTTTGCCTTTCCGTCTGTCAGTCTGTCTCTTTTTTTTCCTGACTTTTTTTTTTCTTTCTTACTTTCTTTTTCTTTTCTTTCTCATATGATATTTATTCATTCCTTTAATCTTAATGAGCATGCAGAAATCAAATTCCAATGCATTATCGTGACAGCATATCTAAGCATAGAAATTAAATTGTACATCCTGTCTCATACAAGCTCATTATCAAATACTCCGTAACGTTTCGGTCAAAAGTTCTACAACTTAATTTCAAGATCTGCATCAAGACACAATAGAATTGAGGCCGCTCGAGATAATGTAAAGCGTAAAATCTGTGTGTGTCTCTTGTATCATTTATCATCTACTAATCTGGTATATTAGAACGGTGTTCTTTGGTCATCATTATCAAGACACACGTTTCTCCTGTTATTCTTACCGACCAGCTCTTTTCGAAAGCGTAATCAGATTATTTTGGTGTTTCAATTGATTCTACGTTGATCAATACAATCTTAAACTCCTTTTTATTGGGAAAAAAAAGAACCTTGTGTCTGATCAGCCCTTTCAAGTCTGTATCAACACCACGCTATCTGACGTCAACGAGCAGGAGCTGGGACTACCCCAGGGGTGTATGCTGTTTTCTTTTCCCTTCAGCATCAAATTAATGTGACAATTGGTTTTCTAAACCGAAGTTCCCAAAGCTTTTCGTTAAAGACTCTACACTCTACGTAGTTGCGGCCACGTACGCTACGTACAACGTCAGTTCAAGCTTTGCCTTGATATTGATCCAACAACAGGCCGAGGAAATTGATAGTGCTTTAGTTTTCAACCACCAAAACCCAGTGTATTCACTTCTAGAACTTTCTACAATACATTGTTATCCCGAAATTCGTATATGGGTAAATCAGCTATTCCAATTGTGAAAGAAGCCAGCTTATTCGAATAAAAAAAAAAAAAAAAAAAAAAAAAAAAAAAAAAAAAAAAACTTTAAAAGTTTTGTCCAGTACTTCAAACTTTCTCGACAGAAAGCCATGAACATTCTCCGAATGGTGGCACATACAGTCTGGAGGCAACGATCAGAACACTTTTCTTCCTCTGTACAGGGCTCTGATCTGTGTTGCCTATCTTTCTGCCAGACCTCGCTACCTAACCCCCTGAATCTCATATCACAGTGGAGGGCTTAGACAATGTCTGGGGGCTCCCCGCACCACCCCTGGGGACGACAGTCTATATGCAGATGCTGGGGAACCAACTCAGCCCGACCGTCCACTACAACTTTCTTTTTCCTATTGTTTGAAAACACTTAGCTGAATCTCCAAATTGCGTACTCATTTTACCATATTTGTTCATTTTTGTTTGTCCAAAAATATGATGTGCCTCAATGATTAGAATCTAGGCTTTTGTATTTAATTAACGAAGAACTGATTTTTTTATTGTATTTATTTTATTTCATTATGATTCCATTTATTTGCATTATATATACTTATTTCATGGTTTTTAGGGCACGTGGCAACACTTTTACCCAACCCGTGCGGTAACCCTTTAATTGACACACGTCAATCCTTTATTTGATGAATCTCTCGGGAGAAATAAGTCCGAATGAAATCACACCTGCTTCAGCCTGGATTCAGCAGGGATGTGGCCTATGTGGTCGGCAGGGCTGTAAAACATCAAGACCTGCCTGGATTTAACTTGGCACCATTGCCAAACCTGCTTCCAAAACTGGCCCACATGGTACAATCTTGGAGTAGAGGCAATACTGGCAGTGCATTTGGTGAAATATGTATGGGAGCACATTCACTGGCTCTCGTCCTACGTTCTCCTGAGACTTGCCAACTGGAGTAGGACAGGGAACGAAAATGTTTTGCTTTTCTGCCTACCTTCCGTGAGCCTGACACAAATATTTTCAGTGCCATGTCCGTCTGCAGCTGGTATGAATCATTGACAGGCTGTAGCATTATCCTCGCACTACTTATTGCTTATTCAGTTCGGTTATACCTATACGATTCTGCATTGTAGTTTTTAATGTTTGTCTGCTCTTTGTGTGTGTGTGTGTGTGTGTGTGTGTGTGTGTGTGTGTGTGTGTGTGTGTGTGTGTGTGTGTGTGTGTGTGTGTGTGTGTGTGTGTGTGTGTTTCTTTCCTCCGTGGTTACCGCGTATCAGTTTAATTTTTCGTTTTGTCTCGTTTCCTTTCTGTCTAGAAATAGGGCACGATGCTACTACTACTTCTGGTTACGCAGAAACCAGACTGCATGCATGAAGCTTTGACAGCTTTCTGGAAGAAACTCCATAAGATATGGCATTTATCTTCTTTGTCATCCTCTGCGCTTGTCTCTCAGTCGCTACACCAGGACTCAGACACCAAAAAACAATCCGTGGTGACTCAGCAGCATAAACTGTCTTCCTGTGCTAAAAGGTGCCGGGTTTCAGAGCATCGCGAGAGGGAGTCTTTGTAGCTAAACCCACCCTGTAATAGCTTCATTGATATGGGGTGTCTTCGTCTCGACCTCTTGCCGGATCAATATGTAGCCATGCGCCAGTACTGGTAGAATCCTGTCTCCTCATGATCTTCCCACCCACTCATCATCACTCACCTACTTCCTCTCCTTCGTTTTGTTTTTGTTTGCTTGTAATGGTGTCCCCCACCCACCACCCACACCCCAACCCCCACCCCCATTTTTTGTGGGGGGTGAGGAGTGGGGGTGCGGGAGGGTACGGGGGTAGGTGGGGCGAAATATAGTGGAGGCAGAGGTGATGGTCGTATTTCATTGTTGTTGTGTTGTTTTTTTTTTGTTGTTGTCGCTGTTGTTGGTTTTTTGTTGTCGCTGTTGATTTGATTGGATGGTGAGCGCGCGCGCGCGCGCGCGCGCGCGCGCGCGTGTGTGTGTGTGTGTGTGTGAGAGAGAGAGAGAGAGAGAGAGAGAGAGAGAGAGAGTTCTTTCTAGGGGAAGGTGTATATTTTCTTGTGAATCCTGATGAAATGGCGCCCCTGCGTTCTCTCCAAGTGTATATCTCCTACTCCTCCTCCTCTCTCTCTCTCTCTCTCTCTCTCTCTCTCTCTCTCTCGCTCTCTTCTCTCGCTCTCTTTTGAATGTTGTTCAGGCATGGGTTTTCAGTCGAGGTACCACCACCATCAAAACACACCACACACACACACACACACCATTCAATCCCTCTATCGCTCTTCTCACACCACAAACAATCTCCTCTCTCTCTCTTCTCTCTCTCGCTCTCTCTATCGCCTCTCTCTCTCGCTCTCTATCTCTCTCTCTTTCTCTCTCTCTCCACACACACACCCACATACCACAAACTGTGTAACGCAACCACCGCCACAACCCCCACCGCACACCACCCACCCCACACTGACAACCCACCCACGACACCACCCTCTCTCTCTTCTCTCTCTCATCTCGCTCATCTCTCTCTCTCTGTGTATGTGTTGTGTGTGTGTTGGTGCCATCACAACAACACAACACACACACCACACACAACACACACACACACACACACACACATCACACACACTTGTATGCGCTGCACGCAAGCACACCTGCACCACCCAATTACACACACACACTACACACACACCACACGACTGCACACACACACGCAATGCACGCACGCACGCTGCACGCACGCACGCACGCAGGTCACGCATTGCACGCACAAACAGCACACTACGCACACACACCACACACGCCACACCACACGCCCACGCACGCACACCACACACCACCACACACACACACACACACACCTCACCAAACCCCACACACCACACACACCTACCGTGTAGGTGGATCCGTTCATGCCTGTACGAAATCCTTGTCATGATTGGTCAAATTGGCGGGAAAGAGAAGCCACTAAACACAATTGATAGTAACTGATGACTATCAGTACTAATCTGTTATTCCGTGTAATCGTGGTAAATGAAAGCAAAATGGAAGATGAGAGGTCCACTTTGATAGTTACAGAAGAAGAGACAGTGCATTTTTTGAGGACTAGTCCTGCGTTCAGAATATGCCCACACAAACCCAGCTGCAAAAGCGTTGTTGAATGTGGCCTTAACTGACGACAATGTGCTGTCATGCAACTCCCTTTGAAAGGTCCATTAGCGAGGGATGTTACAGTGCCCCCCCCCCGTTGTCACCACATGTATGGACGGAACAGCATAGCAATTTCAAGTACTAACTTTTAGGTGTATCGTCGCGTATTTTGAAGACACATATCATCTTGCTGAACTGTGTTCGAAGTTTCCATCCCTTCAAAAGAATTTTCACGGACGGTTCCAAATCTGAGCAGGAGTTGCCTATGCTGTGTGTTTGGTGCAGTGGACCCCCCTCGAGAGATGTACCGAACACATTCAACAGACAGACTCCATCTACACTGCTGAGCTGCCATCCCTTGGTCCTGGCTCTTAAAATAGGTCTCTAAAATCCATACCGAAAGATTTCCTCATTTTGTCTGACTCCCTGTCTGCTTTGAAGGCCATTGCCCGGCCGTAATCTCACGCACCCTCAGCTGCTGAAGTTTTCGAATGTACACCTTCTGACTATCGAAGGATACAAACATGTTTTTGCTTGGGTTCCCAGCCATGGGGCATTCGAGAAACGAGGTGGTTGATCAATCTTGCCACGAGTGCCGACAAGCATGAGCAGATTGTCTAATCCCACACACTGGTTATGAAATCCCAACACAGGCTTATGTCAAAGACCTCTGGCAAGAGGAATGGAACTCGCCAGCGTGGATACCAAATTGTCCAAAATCCCGTCCAAAACTGGAAGAGTTTTTACCTGTTCCTAGGGGGCCGTTAAAAGTCGAAACTGTCTTGTGCCGTTTGCATTACCGGCCAATCGTTTTACACCCAATCTGGTTTTTAAAAGCGGAAGAAGCTCCGTGGTGCCTTCCATGTCATTGTTCCACTCCATAGTGAAAAAGAGTCTTTAAGATGTTGAGGGGAGCTTGAACAATGTGAGACAAACCATTTTACAGCCGACTCCATGAAAACTTGCCAGAGCTGTCCGGCTGGACACGATCTTTGAATTTTTGAAAGAGATCAACATTTTTCATCTGATCTAAGATTACCAGTCGAAGATTCTTAATTAAATCTCATGTTGCGTTTTCAGCGTCATTTTAAAGCGATGTGTGATGAGTCTTGATCTTTTTTTTATCCACCCTTGCTGAGTTGATTTCGCATACGCGTGGTGGCATCCCTGGATGATAGACCTTTGCGGTCGGCTGGGATGTAAGCAACATGTACATTACCTTACTCTCAGCTATGGCTGCTACTGTGTACACGACAACGTTCCATTAGTACCACACTGTAATTGATAACCAGCTAACCCAATTCGCCTTAAGTTGTGTTTGTTTCTCATTGAATTATTCCTCTTCACTAGTCACAATTCGATGATCTCCGATCAACTGCGTGGTAGATTGTGTGTGTATGTGGGTGTGGTGTGTGTGGTGTGTGTGTGTGTGTTGTGTGTGTGTGTGTTGTGAATGTGTTTATGCGTGCGTGCGTGAGTGGAGTGCGTGTGTTGTGTGGTGTGTGTGATGTGTGTAGTCGTGTGGTGTGAATGTGTCGGGTGGGCGTGTGTGTGTGTGTGTCTGTGTGTTGTATGTGTGTTGTGTCTGTGGTGTGTGGGGTGGGTGGGGTGTGTGTTGTGTTGGAGTGTGTTGGCCTCGTCGCGTGCATGGGTGTGTGTGTGTGTGTGTGGTTGTGTGTGCGTGTGTGTGTGTGTGCGTAGCGTGCCGTGCGTGCGTGCTAGGTGTGTGCGCTGCGTGCGTGTGTGTGTATGTATGTATGTATGTGTGCGTGCGTGAGTGAGTGAGTGCGTGTGTCATGCGTGATATGTGTGTGTGCTGTGTGTGTGGGTGTGTGTGTGTGTGTGTGTGTGTGTGTGTGTGTGTGCTCTGTGTGGTGTGTGTGGAGAGGGAGAGAGAGAGGATGAGAAAAGAACACATGAGAAGAGGACGAAAAGAGCGAAAACTAGGAAAGCCCAAGGGGGAACTAAAAGAAAGGGCGACGCGGAAGGGAAGGCGAGAGGAAAGCGGGTGATTGGCGGCGAGCTCAGAGGAGTGAAGTGAGGGTGGGGGAGAAAGGTGACATGGTGACGGCGCTGTAGCTCCTGCAGGGGAGTCACGGTATCTAAGGAACCCCCTCCGTGTGACCAGGAATCCCTACGCCGCTGATGAATTAGCCTCCAACGCTAGGGCCCGAGGAAGGGGTGGGTTTTCGAAGGCAAAAGAAGTGGAGGGCCTTTGTGGTGGCATTGTGGAGGAGAATGATATTGATTCCCTTTCGTCACTGATAAAGGAGCTCTACCGACCCAAAACAGACAACCCCTTGGCAGAGGAAACACGAGCCTACATTCCACACACCAGAGATGACACAGAACTTCAGTGATGCAACTGTGTATTTAGACGTGGCATTGTGCTAAAGAAAGTCACGAGGGTTGACTGCCATAATCCAGTCATCCTCATATCATCTAGAGAAGAGGAGATAATGTTGTAGCAGTAAATCATTTGATGTCCACAGTAAAATACCACCAGAATCTAGAGTAGTATCGCACTCAGCTGCAACACAAACGACCTTTTCATGATGAACCCAACTATCCAGATTTTGGTCCAACCTCTCTTTTGGTCACTCCTACACTTATTTTAGAAAGAGGATTCAAGAAACATATGCCAGATAAAAGGGTTGACACGAAGTACAGAACAAAAAACACGATACGTTCCGACTCTTAAGTCTTCTCAGACCAATGAGAGGTGAGAACGAGCACTAAATTTGTCTTCTCAAATCGGCGCAAAATGGGCGGTCAAATGAAAAAGAGGTTGTTGAAAAAGAGGACAATGCAAGTTGAAATACTAATGATGCTGATGTAATAATGATACAAAAAAATAAGGATTAATGATAAAAAAATCATTGAAAAAGTAATAGAGAGGATTACTATTACGTTCGGTGCTAATATCACGATAGTTAGTTGCAGTATTAATTAATGGCCTTACACAGACAGAAGGGCAGATAGAGGTGTTTGAGGATTGTCAAATGGCGCAACAGTGGTTGCGGGCGATGATGATGGTGATGATTCTGGTTATGATAGGATACCTCCAGGATATCATCATCAACCTGAAGCAGGTCATGATGATAGTGATGATAATGGTAATGATGAGATACCCTCAGGATATGTCATATAACTGAAGCAGTTCATGAGGATAGTGGTGATAATGGTAATGATGGATACTCCCTGGATGCGTCATTAAACTGAAGCAGTTCCTGAGAGAAATATATTGATTCCATTCATCTGTAGCCAATCTGCGTATGGTCAACCACTTCTTGGGTGCAGCGCACTATTGTGCCATCATTCCCACTCTCAACTCACCACCCTTACGCCCCTCCATTCTCAGCTCCCTCCCTCCCACCACAACCACAGACCCCAACACACCCACCTCCCTTTCCCTCTTCATCATCCCTCTTGGGCTGAAATGGAGCATAAATACCCTCAGGTGGGCCACTCAATGGAACCCATTCAGAAAGAATAATTGGGGGGAATGAAATCGAAAGGTTGGTGTCATGATTGGGTTGTGCGTTTAGAAAAAAAATCCAAAAACAACAACAAAAACAATAATGACAGCAGCAAGCAGCAGCAGCAACAACAACAACAACAACAGCAACAACACAACAAACAGCCTCTCTAAAACGAAAAGAAAAATGATTCCTATTGATGTAATAATGCACCGATCGAGTTAATCCAAAGTAGGCGAATGTCTTTCATTATCAAATTATCTTTGGTTTCATTCGTCTTTTCGATAATTTATTCACTCTGTCAATGTCTTTCTTTCTTTCTTTTTTCGTTCTTCCCTTCTTTCTTTCTTCTTTATTCATTCATTCAATTCTAATCAGCAGCAGAAAAAAAATCCAGCACATAACTTACACCATTTCTAATGTTAAAGTTGTGTAAGATGATGATGTACAATTTTATATCCAATTCACCATACCATTCGGTCAAAGCAGCTATACAACCCAATTTTAATATCTTGATTATTCTGCAACACATCGCGTCCACACGACTATGTAATAAGAAAAAAAAGTGTATACATTTCTGTGGCATAATCCTCTCTTGGAATAATGGAACAATGTTCTCTGGTCTGGTCTTAGGTCGAGTAGATAATTATATTTTCCCTTTTACACTCACCTGACCATCTCCTTAGAAGCATTTCCGTGTTGTTATTTGTGTGTGTGTGTGTGTGTGTGTGTGTGTGTGTGTGTGTGTGGTGTGTGCGTGTGTGTGTGTGTGTGTGTGTGTGTGTGGTTTCAGCTGATTCTAGTTTTAATTCAATATTCAAAAATGTTTTTAATAAAGAAAAACACTTCTAGCTAATCGGCACAATCAAGACCTGTCAGCACCATGCTGTCTGACATCCCAAGCAGGGTAGCAACTACCCCAGGGCAGCATCTTCTGTCCTGTCTTCAGCCTCAACATTGATCAGATGGTCAGCTTTGTACACCAGGTTTCGAATCCTCTCTTTTTGGGACGACCTCAGCAGTCTACACAGTTGGATCCACCTGTGTATGTTCGGTGTCGATTCCAACTTTGTGTGAATGGGATCTGATAGTGGGCAGAGAAAAGTAGCAGTAGTTTTTAGCCACTAAAACCGAATGTATACGCATCCCCATTTTTCGAGAGAGTCATATCCAGAACTTCAACCTTGTCAGAAGGCAGTGAATATCCTCCAAGTTGTAACACATGGTTTTTATACTGTTTGCATAATGCTTTTAGTTTTTCAGCAACTTTTTTCCTCTCCCACACTTCTGTTTTGTTCCGTTTACTACCCTTCACTGGCTGCTTTGGGGTGCTGTCAGATTTCTTTTTTGAATCCTTGGTGGTGAGATCACCACAGAATTACAGACTGTGGTGTGTCTCTATTTGACACCAAGAGCACAGACACAATCAGCCGTGTCTCCCTGATGAGTCCGATCCACTGGACGAAAGGCTAGGAGCAGGCAATACAAACAGATATGCCTTCAAAAGGGAGAGCGATGGTTCCCTCAGGTAGCTAGTGAAGGGTTTCTCATATTTATACTATATTCCCCCCCCCCCCCCCATTTTCTTCATCTTCAAAATTAAAAAAAAAAAAAAATTCTAATCTTTGCCCAGTCAGTACCATATGACTGAAGATTGTTAGCCTGCACTTGTGTTTTCCTCCCACTACGTCATTGTTCAGCACGATAAGACAATTTATCTACATCTTCACGGAGCTCTCATCTGTGTTGTTTCTATCATTCTGCAGGACCCTGCTACTTCATCACTCTGGATCAACATACCCCCTGAGGGTCTAGACTATGTCTGGGGGGCTTCCCACACCACCCCTGTGAACAGTGAGCAAGCAGAGGCACGGCTTTGTGCTATCGTGTGAACTTCTTCTCTGAATCTCCAAGTTGACACAGAAAGGAAAAGGGAGAGGAGGGGGGGGGGTGAAGCGGGGCTGAGGGCCCAGAAAAGTGGGTTGAGGATGGAGAGAGAGAGAGAGAGAGAGAGAGGGGTGGTTACAAGGTAACGGCGCTTCGTAATGACGGGATGCTACGGTATCAAAGGAAACAAAATCCCATGTGACCAGACTCCTTATTCACTGACGAGCGCTGGCTAGGGAAGAGGGAGTGGGGAAGGCGGGTTTTGATGGCAAGGAGGTGAGGGCCTTGCGGTGGCATCTTAATGAGAATTGTATTGATTTCCCTCCTTCACCGCTAAGGCCTAGACCACACGACAATGTTGGTCAGGTGAAATATGGAATTCCCCAAAACATGCTGGGGAATTTTGTGCAATGTGTGTTTGGAAACGGTGTCTGGCCAAAGCATATCACACGACAAAACGTCCCTGGCAAAAACACCACCGATTCAGGCGGCTGTACCGCACAGCTGACTGCAGCAAGGAAATGTTCAAGGAGAACCCACTGTCAACGTTTTGGTCCTTTGAGTGAGACCCCAGCTGCCAGCATCTCGTTCAAAGTGTTTTTTGGCCGTATATCGCGTGCCTCAGAGGGCAAGTACGTTTAAAATGAACCGAGTCAAGCTGAACCCTTTTATCATGTTTAGAAACTCAAGGTCTGACCAGCGCGCTGGGCCAATGGGTAGGTCAGACATCCGCTGAGTCGTAGCCCCGAGACCCTCTTCTTTCAATTGTCTCATCTTTGTTATGAATTCATCTATCTATCAGCTTCAAATCATGCGTAGGTGTGGTCTCAAAACTTAGCGGATGTGGTGTAGCGTATATGGGACTAGTCTGCACGCAGTGACGCCTCCTTGATGAAACTGAAACTGAAACAGTAGCCGAAGCTGGGTTTGTCAAGCTGTCGTTTGCAATTTCTTGTTTAAGCAAGGAATAATTGTCCACCAGCAACGCTGTTCATCGGCTCATAATGCCAAGTCTCCCGCCTAGAATGTTGCAAAAAAAAAAAAAAAAGCACGTCACTAGACGAGAGCGCTCATGAAATAACTATAAAAGCTACGCCTTACGAAAAGTATGTCAGACAAAAAAGGCAGGACACACCACGCGTCGAGCTTATTTCAGCACAGAATGTTATTTTACGACATCCAGTGTAGTATAACTCTAAAACACATTCTTTCATAGTGCAGAGTAAGAAGTTCACACCCCCTTCTCTTCTCCTTCTTCTAACTTTAAAACAAATCCAGGAAACCCCTGGGATACATCATGAAATTGCAGCAGTTCCTGAGAGAAATCTATGGATTCCATTACTCTGTAGCTAATGCCTTCTTGGCCTACCACCTCCTGGGTGCAGTATTGCCCTCCTCCTCCCCCCCCCCCCCCCCCCTCCCTCTCCCATTCCTATCGTCACCTCCCTACCTACACCCCGTTCTCCATTCTCATCCCTCCCACACACCAACTCCACCTCCCTCATGATGGCATGAAATCTAAATGAAATGAAAGCTTAATTTCAATATCGGTATCACTCTACAATAAACCGAAGCCGTGGGAGACTATGTAAAGAAGAAAAAAAATGTGTATCTAATTCTTGTGGCATTGATCTTCCATCAATTTGGTACATTGGAACGATGGTCTCTGGTCATCCTTGTCAGGTGCATATTTTCTTCTCTTACGTTTTACTAGCCAGCTTCATTAAAAACATGTATAGAATATTTTTGTGTTTTGGTTGAATGTACATTTATCAATATAATATTCACTACTTTTGATCGCAAAAAAAAACTCACCAGCTAATCATGGACTTTCATGGCCATGTCAACACCTCGCTGTCTGACATTCACGCGCAGGACCCGGGATACCCCAGGGGAGCATCCTGTGTCCTGCTCTCTTCAGCAACAGTATCAACGTGATAGTTTTGTAAACCAGGTTTCGAGTAGTCAGTTTTGTAAACGAAGGTTCCGAACCCTGTCTGTTTGTTGACGAGTTTGAAGTGTACGCAGCTGGAGCGATATATCGGTCTACAACGTCGATTCCAACTTTGCGTGGACAGGAACCGAGGTTGGGCAAGGAAAGTTTTAGACTTTTCCCTTCGTGATTTCCGCATCGTCGATTCTTTCTTTTTGTAACTTGTTTTTTTACTTTTGATCTGAAACTAAGATACGATGCTCCAAGCTCTGATGGCGTAGACAAGACTGCGTGAAGCTTTTAGCGCTTTCTGAAAGGAAATCCTTTGAAACATCGTTTGTCTCTTTTGCCATCCTCCGCGCTTGTCCCGGTTTGTAAACTAGGATCCAGCCCCCCCCATCCATACTGATGATAACTCAACAGCCTAACCCATTGCTCTGTACCCAAAGGTGCAGTGTTTTGGAGCATTACCGGAGTGGATATGACTAAAGCCACTCTGGAATAACTCCATTGGAATGAGGCGTTTTCCGCACTGAGTTGTCACCAGCTCAGTATGTAACCATGTGCCAGTTGTTCTAGTTTCCTCTCGGCTTCAGGCTCCTCTCAACCCAGTTATCTACACATCTACTCTCCCTTTCCTTCGCTGTTTTTGTTTGTGTGGTGCGCCTGTATTTTCTTTGAAAAGAAGGGGGCAGGGTGTATGTTGGGGATGGAGTGGTGGTGGGCTGTGTTATTGTATTTTATTTATTATATTTATTTATTTTGTTCTAGTTGTTTTGATTGGCTGGTTTGGGTTTTTCGGATAAATGAGATCCTTTCATATGTTCACCATAGATAGGCCAAAGATCTGCACATGGTATCTGTATAACGGGAAGGTAGGATAAGTCAAAAATGTGTGTGTGTGTGTGTGTGTGTGTGTGTGTGTGGTGTGTGTGTGTGTGTGTGTGTGTGTGCGTGCGTGCGTGTGTGTGTGTGTGTGATTAGTTTACGTCTTTCCACAAGAAGTGATATCAGACGAAAAAAAAAAATGGACTGTGTTCTGATCAAATTAAAAGTCGAGGTTAGTAGAGCACGTGAATTAAAAACTACTGTATATGTTATTTTGTAGCAGGACTGGAATAAACTCCGTGTGGTGTGTGTGTGTGTGTGTGTGTGTGCGTGTGCGTGTGTGTGTGTGTGTGTGTGTGCGCGCGCGCGCGCGCAGTCTCTCTCTTGCTTTGCATTCCTTCCTAAGGCTGGGATTTGACGCTGCTGCTTTTGATTAGATGGCCAGTATCTTGCCTGAAGCTGTTTCTCGTTTGAATGGAAACGAAGAATCTGAAATGAAATTCTGCCCGGAGTAAGTCGACAGAATCACACTACACGGGAAAATTATCGTTACTCGCCACCAAACATGATTTTTCTCCGTGAAACTTTCTTTCCGTCAAGCATGAATTCAAACAGTAAACACATTAATACTTCGTTTAAATGGCACATAAACAAACAAATAGGCGAGTTTTTAAATTATACGAATCTGACTTCGATGTCTCACGTGAAGAGACTTTTTTTTTCACTAGTAAGGTATATATATTGTAGGAGTTTTAAGCATGAACTTCCGATTGAAAACTCTTTACCTTCACTCGCTGATATTATCTCAGTATGGCAGACGTTGCAGCAAATCACACTAGTATGGTGGACTGGGATCTCTGAATTGACAGAAAGGTCTGCTGAGCGATATAACAGTCTAATGTTTCAACAATTCTTGCTCTTTCCTCAGCCTAATGGTTCAACCATTCTTGCTCTTTCCTCAGCCAAATGGTTCAGCCATTTTTGTTCTTTCCTCAGCCAAATGGTTCAGCCATTTTTGCTCTTTCCTCAGCCAAATGGTTCAGCCATTTTTGTTCTTTCCTCAGCCTAATGGTTCAGCCATTTTTGTTCTTTCCTCAGCCTAATGGTTCAGCCATTTTTGCTCTTTCCTCAGCCTAATGGTTCAGCCATTTTTGTTCTTTCCTCAGCCTAATGGTTCAGCCATTTTTGTTCTTTCCTCAGCCTAATGGTTCAGCCATTCTTGCTCTTTCCTCAGCCTAATGGTTCAGCCATTTTTGTTCTTTCCTCAGCCTAATGGTTCAGCCATTTTTGCTCTTTCCTCAGCCAAATGGTTCAACCATCCTTGTTATTTCCTCCGCCAAGCGCGTTATGTTTTCTTCTTCGTCCGTTTGTTTGTTTGTTTGTCCCACTGTCATAAAGATTACACAAAAACTACTATTCTGTTTGGTATGAAACATGGCAGAAAGATGGAACGTGGATCGATAGTGTTCGATCTTTGCAGAGGTCTGCGTTTTCCCGAATGCGCTTCTAGTCATTACATATGCGCCCAAATGTACATACAACTCAATACCCTGCCAAACGACCCAACAAAGTTACTAATTTTCACTTTGTCATCGTTCTGGGAACTGGCTGCACATCGACCTTCCTACGTATGTATGTGTGTGTGTGTGTGTGTGTGTGTGTGTGTGTGTGTGTGTGTGTG
>JADBJO010002895.1:0-5000 GCA_016801955.1 Conus betulinus | reverse complement strand
ATTGATTGGGTGTCCAAATAACTGAGAATTAACTTTCAATTAATTGGGTGTCCAAATAACTGAGAATTAGCTTTCAATTAATTGGGTATCCAAATAACTGAGAATTAGCTTTCAATTGATTGGGTGTCCAAATAACTGAGAAGTAGCTTTCTGTCACCATTTTTTTTTCTGACTGGTTTTGCTCACTACTTTTCTAAGCAAACAGAAAAAAGGAATGGCTTCACATGTCCATTTTAGTGGATATAATATTGCTATATTTCTAGACTGTTTTATATATTAACACTTTTTTTCGTCAAATAGGTTGTAATGGAATGTGAGATGGATCTGTCCTTTTGTAGGATTAATGAAGTAATGTGAGCACACACCAGACAACTGATCACAAGTACAGAAAAGATTTTAAAGAATGCAGCTTCGTAAGAAACCTGAAAATCTTCAAATCGTAGATTATCCATTTTAGTAGAAGAAATCGTGTTGTGTTTATCAAATCGCCTGTGCACCCCAAAACAGTTGGCAGAGACAGACAGACAGACAGAAAGGGAGAGAGAGAGAGAGAGTGTGTGTGTGTGTGTGTGTGTGTGTGTGGTGTGTGTGTGTGTGTGTGTGTGCGTATGTGTGTGTGTGTGTGTGTGTGTGTGTGTGTGTGTGTGTGTGTGTGTGTGTGTGTGTGTGTGTGTGCGTATGTGTGTGTGTGTGTGTGTGTGTGTGTGTGTGTGTGTGTGTGTGTGTGTGTCTGTGTGTGTGTGTTTCAGGAGCATGTCCTTTCACACACTGTACAGAACGGCATCACTCACTATTTCCAGATTAGGGACTGGAGGGGGTGGACATGGAGAAAACTGGCGGAGAAAATAAAACATTCTTGCAGAGGGATCTCTTGTTAGCGAGCTACATGCAGTAAGAAATGATACCAAGAATAACTCACTATGGTTCATAAAAGTGTAAACCAGAATAGGCACGTCGTACAGGCGCGGTCTTTTTTTTTCCTGAGGTGTCCATATTTTCCAAGCGCAGACGAAGGAAAGGGGAACGCGAATAGACTTGAATACATCCTCATTACCGGCTGGCGATGCTTCAACATTGTGTGAACAGTGTCGTGTACCTGATTAAAGGAGGGCAGATTCTGATGCCAACTGGGGAGAGGCAAATGGTGTCGTTATATATTCCCGCGAACCAGGACGGTCGAGCTAATGATGAAAATAAGAAGTCCTTGTGCATTCCCTTTGTAATGTCAGCCCCAGGAATCAGAAATGATCATTCATTGGCACGAATCTTTCGTTACATTTCTTGTGTGGTTCACGTGAATTCTGACCTTGGGCTAGAAAAACCCAGAGACACAAAAGCCCAAGTGTTCTAGTGAGTATATGAAGCTTCTCATTGCGTGTTCTTCATCCTTTGTCTTGGGAAGTATTTACATTAAGCTTGCATTTTGACCGGGAAGTGTTCATAATGCGCTATGCTGGTTGCTAACGAACTGTTTGAGTAGTTACTGTGTTGGCTAACTTGATTTGTTGATTGTTTAATTGTCCAGATAAATTTAGCATAGTTTTGTATACTTTTTTCTGTCTTTCCTTAGATAGTTTCCTAGCAGTTCGGGAATGAACAGGAACATCTGTAAACTGGTATGTCCATTTGATTGCTTGGTTATGTTGGTCATTTCATTTTCAAATGAATTGCCATATTTTATCGTCATATATTTTTACCAGCCGTTCAGATTATTGTGTAAAATGCTGGATCTATCCTTTTCAACGACTGCTGTAATAATGTGGACAGGTACAGGACGACTGAACTCAAGGGCGACCATCGTGTCAAAGAATGCGGCAGCTGGGCAGGTCTGACAGATTTCTCACCATGAAACATCTGAGTCATTGAAGGATATGGGCATTTTCATTGTAACCAGTGCGCCACACCCGAATACTAGGCAGATATCAAATGTTAAAGAGAGAGAGAGAGAGAGAGAGAGGAGAGAGTGAGAGAGAGAGAGAGAGAGAGAGAGAGAGAGGAGTTCAATAATGTCATTCCAAACTGCTGCTGCAACAGACTGTCGTCACTCAATATTTCTAGTCTAGAGGCTGGGGTGGGGGGTGGGGTAAGGGACCGAGAGGATGGCTAGGAAAAACAAGGCAGGAGTGGAGGGAATCCTTGTCATCAAACCAAGCGCAGCCAGAAAACATCCTACCAGGCACAGCCACATCTAGATTTATAAAGTGCAGGCCGAGAATAGAAAACAATCTCCATGCTACTGCTCTGTATGGAAGTATTCATATTTCCCAAGCGCACTTAGACACACCAGCGTGCACACACGCATGCGCGCGCGCGCACACACACACACACACACACACACACATACAAACATGCGCACGCGCACACACATGGGCCCGTGGCCACACATCCATACACGCACATGTGTACATTCACTACACACACATACAAAAAAAAATAACTAGTGTTAGGAAGACACTCAAGGTCTGACCCAGCGCATTGGGCTAATACGTAGGTGAGACATCTGCTAAAATCGTAGCCACGAGACCCTCTTTTTCAATTCCCACATCTTAGTTGTTCCATCAGCTTCAAATCATGCGTAGTGTGGTCTCAAAACTTAGCGGATGTGGTGCAGCGTATATGGACTAGTCCGCACGCAGTGAGACCACCTCCTTGATGAAACTGAAAATGAAAACCATGCGCAGGGAGAAGGAAGGAAGGAAGAGAGGATCGGAAGGAAGGATACCAATGGACTTCAATACATACTATTCGCCGAGCTGCCAGCACTGCTTCAAACTCTTCTGTTGATTTGGCATGACAGCAGCTGACAGGAAAGGGTGGCAAATAATGATGCTCACAGGAGCGTGTCAAATAGTGTTTCTTGCCCCACTCACTACGCCAGTCAAGCTAGTACGGAAACGGGAGGACCACGTCCATTTCTTGAGGTTTCAGTCGTAACAGTCTGTTGACGTGTTAGGATCGTGTTGTTCCATATGAGTGTGAAAACAGCTGGCCTTGGCAGAGGCTGTGTGTGTGAGGTGATTGTCCAGCCTTCGCTTTCAGGAAGAAGGTTTATTTTAAAACTCTGCATGTAATTTGTTTGGGAGTTATTCGTATTTTCAATATGCTTGATTGATTGATCGACCACTGATTAATCAGTTGGTTGCTTGGTCTGTTGGCTGGTTAATGAACTGGGTACGTGGTACATATGACATAGGTACAACTGCTCTGTTATGACTGATTTCTTGTTTTGATTACTTTTTTCCAAGTTGAGACTCATAAAATGATCGAGGTGCCCTGTCGAACTTAAAAGTGTTTATTTGACCTTGATTTAAACCTCGGTTTTTTCCTTCTGAAATCAGTTTTGATTTTTAATTCCTTAAAATAGGCAACGCTATCAAATTATTTGATAGCCCTTCGTTTTCCAGGTACAGTGTTGAATTAATCCAACAAGAAACAGGACAGGTAATTAGAAGGAAGCAGACTAACTGGCTGACGAACAGTTTCCTCGCAAGCGTGAAATATGCTTTCAAACCGCACTTAAGCCATGTGATCGAAGTTAAATTCATCCAACATAAGCCAGTACACATCACATAAAATTGGCAGAGAAGAGAGACGAGAGAGGAGAGAGAGAGAGGAGAGAGAGAGAGAGGAGGGAGGAGGGAGAGAGAGTTCAGAACTCAGAAAACTTTTTTTCGATCAAGGCTTGAGATTTAGGAAGAGCCCATGCTTCAAATTCTGTCCATTGAGAGAGAGAGAGAGAGAGTGCAGAGAGAGAGAGAGAGAGAGAGAGAGAGAGAGAGAGAGCGAGATCGGAGAGAGTAGGAGGCGAGGAGAGAGAGAGGGAGAGAGAGGAGAGAGAGAGGAGAATGTAAATACACTGAACGACTTTACCTGATATTTTCATAAGCACTTGAAACGAAAGTGGCGGTCTGTCTGGGGTGCTAATGTGTACACAACTGAGCACGAATCCGTGAATTAGTGCGTGAAAAACATGCAAGTGTCAGGTAAAAGAGTTGAAAAAAAAAGGATTTCAGTACAGCCGATGACTTCAAAAACAGACCCGACTTCTCTGGGTATGTGTGTTGCATGTAAAGTGAAGATCCACTGAGAAACTTCTACTGAAATTTGCCCGCGGACATACATGAACAGCCAACAGGGCATCAACAACAGTTGAAAACTTCACATAAGAAAAGAAGAAAAAAAACAACTGCAACGGTCCATAACTTTTTGTGGCTTTGATATTCCCCAGGTCCCAGATGGCAGAGTGGCTCCATACTTCTGTGTGTGTTCGTCATCGAGTGGTTACATATAAAACCAGCAACATTTATCATCATGATGTAATTACAACTGTTATAAAAACTAAGGGTAAACATATCTCTCATTTATCTTATCTGTTTTTTTTTTTTTTTAAAATCAGTAGCGAAGGAAGCAGCGTATCAGTTTTACTATGGTCAACCAAACCGAAGGTGTGCTCTGGTATTGTATTATGTGTGTCCGTAAAGAGTAATGGTCTGTTGTCAAGTAATTTTTCCCTGAGGATTCTGCATTGTTGAGGCATCGGAACTGCAGTGAAGTGAATTCCAAACCCCAACTACCGAGAGAGAGAGAGAGAAGAGAGAGAGAGGACCGAGAAAGAGACAGCAGAGAGAGAGAGAGCAGAGAGGATGCGTGTGGGTGTGTCGGTGTGTGGTGTGGGTGTGTGTTGTGCTGGTTGTGTGTGGGTGTGCTGTGTGTAGTGTGTGTGCGTGGTGTCGGGGTGTGGGGGGGGGGGGGGGTGCGTATATGTGTGTGTGGGTGGGTGTGTGCTGTGTGCTGTGTTGGTGCGTGTGGGTGATGTGCCGTGTGTGGGTGTGTGTGGGGGGATGTGGTGGGTGTGTGTGTGTGTGCGCAGCGATAGGTGTGTGTGATGGTGGGGTGTGTGTGGTGTAGGTGTGTGTTGAGTGTGGGTGGGCGGGCCGGCGCGAAAGCTCTCTTCATCTCGGCTAGTCTGTCTGTATCGTACTGTATGTCTATATCTCGAT
>JADBJO010002894.1:263087-277876 GCA_016801955.1 Conus betulinus | reverse complement strand
ATACATAACAGCTGAACACACAAACTTTTTGAGGACAGCAACAATTAAATTACAGACAGAACCACCTCTCTGTCTCTCGTCTCTCTCTCTCTCCTCTCTCTCTCTCTCTCTCTCTCTCTCTCTCTCTCTCTCTCTCTCTCTCTCCTCTCTCTCTCCTCTCTCGCGAAGAATTCAAAAAGTACAGAAATAAGGTGACCTCCCTAATACGATCAGAGAAAAAAGGAATATTTCTTGGACCTAATTAATAGAAAGAAAGACAGTAAATCTATTTGGAAAGCTATACATGGCTTATCCAAGAAAAATTCTGACCCTTTATTAAACTTAACAAAAGACATATCTGCAAGTGAACTGAACGCCCCTTTTTGCAAGTATAGCAAATCAAATCATACGAAACGATGAACCAAGAATGTCCACGAAGTTTTCTCTTCTTTTAGACAGTCGAAACAGACAGCAACCCGTGGAATTGATGGAATTGACGGGAAAATTCTTAAGCTATCAGCATCTGTTATAGCAGAAACTCTCACATATATTTATAATCTCTGCATTGATAAGCATTACTTTCCTGATGCTTTTAAACAAGCTAAAGTCATATCATTTTACAAATCAGGAAATATGGCTGATCCTTCTAACTATCGACCTATCTCTATTCTATCAGTTCTTTCAAAACCATTAGAACAACACATAAAAAAGTGTCTTTTTTCTCATGTCAAAAAATTCGATCTACTACACCCTAATCAATCCGGATTTAGAGAGAATCATTCTTGAAACAGCTCTTACCAAGATAGTTGATCGATGGCTTTCAAACGTAAACAACAAACACTTTTCCGGAGTACTCTTCGTGGATTTTGCTAAAGCTTTCGATGTCATTAATCATGAACTTTTGCTCAGAAAGTTAATTATTTTATCGACTAACTTCCGACACTCTAAAACTCATTTCATCCTACCTTTCCAACAGCAACAATTAGTTTTATTAAATGATTGTTATTCTACTTTGATTCCAAATAACTTTGGTGTGCCACAAGGGTTGGTCCTTGATCACTGCTCTTCTTATTCTATATTAATGATTTACCATTAACCTTGACTTCTCATTGCGAAATGTTTGCCGATGATACCACTATTGACACTAATAATTCTAATGCTCAGCAAGTCTACTTGATATTCAGAAAAATATCAACCTTCTCGTTAAATGGACACAACTCAATCACATGTCTCTGCATCCTCAAAAAAAAAAAAAAAAAAAAAACGAAATTCATGTTGATTACAACAAGGCAAAAACGTCAAAATGTAACCGAAAACTTGCCAATCCTTTATATTGGTAACGAAAAAATCAAAGAGTTTCAAATCACAGTCTTAGGAATAGCAATCGACAACAACATATCTTAGTCGAAGCATTTAGAACTTCTTTCCAAAAATCTTGCCGTAAAACAGTATCAGCTCAGGAAAATAAAAATACTTTTTAGATTATCACACCAGACAATTTTTTTTTTCAATCTTATATTCAACCAATATTGACTATGCCTCGACACTCTGGGATTTAGCTAGCAATAAGTTGCTTAAACCATTGACTAGTATATACAAGAGAGCTGTCAAAATAACAATTGATAAACCCTCGCTAGGGCACCCTGATTATGAACGAGCAGGTATCCTTCCATTCAAGACCAAACTATTGTACAATAAAGCACTCTTTATGCATAAAATACTACACGGCGGTGCTCCTTCCTATTTGATGAATATATTTACTTCTAATGATCATCGTCGTCATTTGCATAAATAAATCTCCCTTTCCCATCAATTAATTTATGCAAATCAAGCCTTGCTTATTCTGGGGGCTGGCTGTGGAATAATATCCCAGAAAAATTAAAAAACGAACCAAACACTAGTAAGTTTAAATCCAATTTTTTACGTATTTGATGTATCTGTCTGATCTTACACCACTTTACCCAAAGATGTACCAATAACTGTTCTGTGTAAATGTTTCATTTTCCTTATCAGTTCTTCCTATTCTTCCATCCCCCCTCCTCACATTCTTAATTGTCCCCCATCCCACCCCATCCCACTCCCACCCCCACCGTCTCCCACACCTTCTGTCGGTGTTGTTCCCTCTGTACATAGATTTTGTGTCCTTTTGCATTTTTATGTTTCATATTTAAGAGTGATTTTCCATTATTTTATATTAATCAATTTTTGTTTCCCTTCCTAAATTTCTTTTGGCCTCGGAGGGCTGGATGTAAAAAAAAAGCAGTGATGCGTATTCCATTACCCTCTGAAAATAAAAATTCGTTCGTTCGTTCGTTCGTTCGTTTGTTCTCTCTCTCTCTCTCTCTCTCTCTCTCTCTCTCTCTCTCTCTCTCTCTCTCTCTCTCTCTCTCTCATAATGTAGCTTAGCAAGGACATTGGGAGAGTAGGGTCATCCTGAAATCTCTCCTCATCAATTGTTATCAATTTTGAACAGCATTATAAACAACAGACTGCAGAATTCTTAGTCAATGCGATTTTTTTTTTGGTTCTCTGTAAACAAAGGCATGTGATGCCCACATACTCATCTCCATTATTTTCTTCAGAACCAGCGAGTGAGCACTCCAAATTAAAGAAACTGACCTTTCTGAATCCCATCATCTTAGCACTGTACATAAAATTCGGTTGAATATGAGATTTGTACACATTTAATAACAATTTGACAGAGTTGTCATTGAGCGCATATGATTTAATTCAACATACTACGGGCATTCCTCTTCCCCTTACTTGCAAACTCATTGCAATTGCGTAGAAACATTTTTTGTTGTTGCCATCATCCAACAATTTTTATGAAGATGTCACATGCCAGGTCGTCCACGACGGGAAGCTAACGAAGCCCTTCACCATACAAACCGGTGTCCGTCAGGGGTGTCTACTATCGCCGACAATTTTCCTGATGGTCGTTGACTGGATAATGTGGCAGTCTACAGACGGCAAGAGGACAGGAATCCAGTGGACTTTCACCAAGCAACTGGAAGACCTGGACTTCGCCGACGACATCAGCCTTCTCTCCCACAAACAGCAAGACGCACAAGAGAAGCTGTGTCGGGTAGCAGTAGAAGCAGGAAAGACGGGCCTCCAAATCAACACAAAGAAAACAGAAGCCATGAGAGTCAACAACTATCAACGAGACCCACTACGACTACAACAGGAAGACATAACTGAAGTTGACAAGTTTGTCTACCTCGGCAGTGTGGTCAGCAAAGACGGAGGTACAGATGAGGATATCAAGAGCCGCATCAATAAAGCCAAGCACATCTTTATGACGCTACGGCCTATCTGGAATTCCTCTGCCCTCTCACTCACTCCACAACAAGATCAGAATCTTCAACTCAAATGTGAAATCTGTTCTTCTGTATGGTTCTGAAACGTGGCGAACAACAAAGACAAACACCCACAAACTCCAAACATTATCAACAGATGTCTGCGAAATATTTGTGAACATCAGATGGCCAGATGTTATTGCCAACACAGAACTGTGGAACAAGACCAAGCAAGTTCCAATAGAATTAGAAATCAGAAAACGGAAGTGGGGATGGATTGGCCACACCCTCAGAAAGTCTCCATCCAACACAAGACAAGCCCTTGAATGGAACCCTGAGGGCAAGAGAAAAGTGGGAAGACCAAGGCAGACATGGCGAAGGAGTACCGACGCAGAAGTGAAGGCCGCCGGAATGACATGGGCCGAGCTGAAGAGGATTTCCCGAAATCGTGTCCGCTGGAAAGAGTGTGGTTGCGGCCCTATGTTCCCCAGGGAATTCAGAGGTTAACATATCAGAGTTTTCATAGTACTTATCCTTTACAATAAAAGAACAATAAACTTTGTCCAGAAGTTGTACCAAAAGGAATTGGATACATCATCCATATGAATGGAGAACAACGAATTAGAACTATCTGGAGAAAAAACATGTCTTATGTTGCTTAACAATAGTGAGAACCCAAAGATGCTACCCTTGCTTTTGCTAGATGGTCAGATTCTGAATATAAACAAAAAGTTAAATTCCTGGGGATATTTTCAACTCCTAAGCTGAACTGGGAAACGCATCATCAAATTTAGAAAGAGAGGGGGTTAGTTACCGCCAAAGACATTGACAAACAAAGCACAGGAGAAGACACAATGCATTTCGACCTCTTGGGTCTTCTTCAGGCGAAAAAAAAACCAGATCACATTTAACATTTAGGATAGTACAAACAAAGAACGAAGAGAGACTTATCTGTTGTCCATGTGGTAGGAAGAATGGCCGCCAGATAAGAAATTTTGCTTCGTTCTCCGCCATCAGGCACTCCATTTTGAAACTGGGAAACGCATGTTAAAAAGTTGATAGATAAAAAACAAGAAAAAGATTAAACCTTCTTAAAATTGTATGTGGTCAACCATGGGGTCACTTCCACACGGTCTACAGCTTGTTGTAGTGTGGGAACTTGTGTACCTCTATGACCCAGAGTGCTCTGCCAGTGGGAGCGTATGCTCCTAGTAGGGCCACCCAAGCTGGACAGGTCGAGGCGTTGAGGTCAGACTAATGTAGATCAACTCTCCCGGAGGTTAAACGGGTTTGTGTAGAGCTACCCCCCTTCCTAGTAAAAAAGCAAGTTACAGAAGCATCGACAACATCAAACCAAGACAATCACCTTGGAGAGGAAGGGTCTCCTTCCTGGAGACTTATGACGTCAGGCAGTGAAAGCCAAGAGTAAGCTGCAAAACTGACAAGCCACCATGATTTTTTTTTGCCCTGACCAGCTCCTAATCAGACTTCATTTTGCTGTGGCTCGATTCGGAAAGACCGAGACCACAGAGTATAGCTTCATCTACTTCGTGGGTGCGTTCCTGAGAGTGTTGCTCAAATGTTCTGACCAACATTGCAGGTGTCTGTATATTTCGGGCCTGGTTGATTCCGGGATATATTATGAAAGTAAGTGTAGAGTACAGCCTTGTCGTGCAGTCTCAGACCGGAATATGTCTCAGATGGGAATGAAAATCTATAGCTTCAATTAATCATCCTCATTCCCATCAATGAACATTAAACAAGTCTCATTCTGTAGCCCTTTATGCCCTGCTGTCATAGTGAACTCAATTTCGATCTCCTCTCCACGCCTGTGGCCTTGGTTTGATTCTGTCAGGGATCACTGGTATCAGCAAGATCACGGGGTTGTTGAGGGAGGACCTGAGGGCGCCCTCTGGAGGGAAAGTTCACTCACGCCCGCTCTGCAATTAAGCAATTATCATCGTCAGTCAGGAGCTTAGTAGGTGGTGTCCTGCGCATGTAGGGTCAGCACAGGCACAGCTGAACACTACGGGGGTGACTTGGCAGAGTGCAGTGTCTCCTCCAGTGGGTTGCATCTCAACAGCTTGATATTGGCTGCTCCCTGTGGATTGGTGGTGGTGGGGCTGCATCAGGCCAGGCCAGGCTGTGGCTGTCGATGGGTGTATCAGAATGAGCGGGGTAGGTGCAACGCCACTGAGGTGGCAAAGAGGATGGGACAGCGAAAAAAAAAAAAAAAAAAAAAAAAAAAAAAAAAAGAAAAAGAAAAGCTGCAGTAAGCCAAATGTTGCTCTTGGTGCACCATGACCATAGTTCAAAGGTCATCGGATTTGCAGCATCTGAATGGCTTGTACCAATGTGCCTATGCAAGACACACAAGCTGTGTTATACACATCAATTTGACATGTTTTCCTTTGAATTTCTCTTGAAACAACTGCAACGCTAGGAAAGCAGCTTTCTATTCCAGGATATTTATGTGAGACAATTGACATACGACTGCCCTCCTGATAATACTCCCTCACATTCACAACCCCAACCAGTGAGGCTTGCATCAGATGTGACTGTGATATCAGGTTCACTGGTGCTGATGCCATTCAATGCCTGGTTTTCATTAGCAATCCACCAATGCAGCACAGCTTAGCTGTCAACAATGTCATGGTTTGGTCAAAATCCTCCAGCTTTTCTTCAAAGCCTGGATGTTTTCTGCTTCTAAACATCCATAATGGAAAACCCCATGTTTGACTGCTGCAAAGCTGGGCAATAATCTTCCTCATAGCCTGAGCAACATGTCTAATTGGCATAGACTGTTTGTGTAGCAGGCTTGCCCAGCTTTCTTTCTAGACTTTTTAAAAAAATCTCTCAGAAGTGAGTTGAACTGTCATTGTTTCAGAGTCATTGCTAACAGCCAGGCTCTGATTGTGTTTGGATGGTTTCAGCTCTGACTTTGTTGGGTGTATCAGAAATCCTAATCTTTAAACGACCTATAGCTCATCTTAGAGAGCAGTGGCTGCAAAGACAGAGTCAGAAGCAAAATTAGCAGCGAGATTAGTGGCCAAAGAAAAGTGGAATCAGACACAAGAATCACGCTTGAAAAAACAGTAGTGAGAGATTGACCATGAACAAGAAAAAAGAACGCAATTCAAAACAAACCAGCAAAGAGAGCAAACAAACCAGTCAACAACAAACAAAAAGAGCGCGAAACTGAACGCCTGAAATTTAGCGAAGATGGTGATGCTGAAACAACACAAATTAGAATAGAACTTGAAGCTTAACAACACAAAGACTGAGAGGAAAACATGCATTTTAAAACTGGTCCCTCCACCCGATCTCGCCCCTCCTTCCTCTCAAACCGTGGGCCCCCAGCAGGTTCCACACTTTCCTCATTGTAAAGAGACTGTTGACAAGACTGTTGGACTCATGTTCCGTATTGAAGCCCATGCTATTTTGTGCAGATGGGATTGTGATCAGTGGGCCATCCATTTTGCTCCCTGTCTCCACGTCCTTTCCTTTTACCATGCCCTCTGTGCTTCAGGGCCTGCCCTTTATGATGCCCTTAGGTAACACTTTCTGGCCGAGTTCCAGTGCACAGCTCACGCCTTTCGTGAAAGGTTTCGCCAAGCTAGACCACACTCAGGTGGATCATTTTCTGCTTGTCTGGCTAGGCTCAAGATCACTTCGATAGGTGAACAGCCTTGTCGGGATTAAACACCATGTTTTTTCGGGGGCTCCATTACTCATCAGGGGGATAAGGTTTTACATCCGGTCCTAAAGATCTGTTTTGTTTATTGTTTTGGCCACAGAAAAAAAAAACTTTTAAAATGTACATGAAAAAAAGCCCCAGTTGTTAAATCTTACATAGAAGTTTGACCAAATAAACATGAGGACAAAATGTTGAAGAGGGACAAGTGTTGTAGAGGTGAATTGGAGACCATCTCAGGATTCCACTACCCCCAGGTGATGCTCAATCAAATTGCAAAAAGGCTGTGCATACACTGCTGGGTACACGACATCAAACTCTGGGAGAGACTACTCAGGCCAGTCTACTCGTTTCTCCCTCCCTCTTCACGTCATTCAGTCTCTCCTCTTCCACTTCTCATAACCAAGGTACTTTTTCTGTCCCCTCTGGAACTGGCAGAGATTATGAGACGTTCATTCTTCAGATCAAGGTGGTCAAGGTAAACAGTCAGACAAGCGCTCAGTGGTGTGCCATGTATGTGATGGGGTTGAATACTGCCTGCCACAGTGTCCTTCCAGCGAATCGTGTGCGAAAACTGTAGTACGCATGGTCCTACCTCCAACTGGTGTGGCTAAGCACTGGGTATCCTGAATCCACACCAGGGTAAGAGAACAATGAATGAGCCGTCGTGATATTGGTCGCACAATGGCTGGATTTCAGAAATCTTTGGTTCCTGTTGACTGCTTTTTTGGTAACACACACTGTTTCCTATGACAGTAGATGCATGTACTATCCATGTAGGCTTTAAGAAAAGAGATATAATTTCAATTTCATGCAGTACTTGCGCATTTCATGGGTCTCTTGACGATGATCTCCATTGCCAACACAAACAGTGTTGGATAGTTATTGCTTTGCTACACCAGCTTCTGTATTTATCCTGCCTGTTGTGTGCTATTTTTAAATACATAATGGAGAAGCCATAGAAATACATAGAAACCTAGGAACCAACATACATTTTACTCATACAGGCAACTAGCACTTATCCACTTGTCTAAAATCATGAACACATATGAACACGCTTGCACAGTCTACGCGTACACGATTTCATACAAGCGTGTATCATTACTTCTAAAATAGGTATGTTATAGTAGGAAATGCGACAACTCATAAATTGTGAAAGCAAAAACCTAAAATCTTCATTAATTAGCACACACACACACACACACACACACACACACACACACACACATATACATATATATATATATATATATATATATATATATATATATATATATATATAAGTACCGAGCACCATTCCAGCAACTTACAGAGCAGCTTGGTGTTGCAATGACTGCAAGAAATATTCAATTATAAACAAACCTTGCTCTTATGTCTTAGATTGAAGAAATAGGGGGAGATAATCATTCATGTCTGCAGTATTAGGTAATTCTGCCTAACTAACAGTATGAGCTTGAGTGGGTGAATAGAGAATAATAAATGCTTCTCAAAATGAGCCTTTAGCAAGCTTATAGTCTCCAAGGGGGAGACAATCTCCAATGGGGAGGAAACTCACTAGCATATAACTCCTAGTCAGACACTAGTATTTCGAAACCTGATTGTTTCTCCTCAGTGGCCGTGGAAAGTGGTAACTTGACTCCTCTGCCTTTTCGATTTTAAGAAGAATGCTATCCCAGAAAAAGCCTGGTGTGCAATACCGTAGTATGTTTGTTGAGTTTTCAGAAAAAAAAAAACCCAAAGGTGCCACCTTATATATATATATATATATATATATATATATAGTTTTAAAATAAGGTATTAAAAGGGAGTTTAAAACTACAGATCTGTTTCGAGCGCTTGCTCTCTTCAGGATGGTTTAGTATCACCCACTGCCGATGTTATATAGGCTGATGTGCGAGTTGGCTGCACGTGTATTTCAATTTTGTTTACAATTGTATTTGCACGTGCGGGTTGGGTGCATGTGTAGCTTGGTTCTCAAGTTATTTGTGGTTCAGAGTTTTTTAGTGTTTTGCTAACAACGATTTCCATTTGTGCCTATATATATATATATATATCAGATTCAGATTCAGATTCAGATTCAGAAAACTTTATTATCTCTCGTTACAAGAGAAATTACATTTGTGACCGCTGCCCTAAAAGTTAAGTCTTGTGTACTTTGTTCGTCAATGTCCTCGGCGGAAACTAACCCCCACTCTTTCTAAACTTTGCTTCGTTCTCCGCCATCAGTTGCTCCATTTTGAAAAGTTAAGACATACATATTTATAGTTACAAACGTGACACTGGAAATTGAAATTACTTACAAACAATAAAACATGCGTGTAACACCAAAATGGGAATTTCAGTCTTTCTCTTTTTGGTAGTGCAAATAAAGTACGCACTCAGCCACTCATGATTATATATACATAAATGTGTGCACGTATGAGAGAGAGAGAGAGAGAGAGAGAGAGAGAGAGAGAGAGAGAGAGAGAGAGAGGAGAGAGAGATATATATATATATATATATATATATATATATATAAGGTGATATATATATATATATATATATATATATATATATATATATATATATATATATAATGAATACCACTAATATGCCTGGTAAAATTTTAAAAGCGCTCAACCCCTCGGGGAGCAACATCTGTAAAAAAAAACAAAGTATTAAAAGGAACTCTTAAACTCTACAAATTTGTTTCGAGCACACAGCTCTCTTCAGGATGATTTTTGGGTCGCCTACCACTGGTGTTATAAAGCTTGTAGGGCCCAGTGTCACTGTTTGCACGTGCGGGTTGGCTGCATGTGTTTTTTAGATTTCAGGTTGTTATTCAGGGTGCGTTTGCTGACAACGATTTCCATTTGTGCCTTCAGTTGTTTACTATTTCTAGTTTAGTATTTAGAGTTGCTAAGTGTGGTTTACATAATATTAATCATTTTTCTGTTGAACATAGGTTGCATCTTTTTGAAATATTATTGTACGGTGATGCCCTTTTCATGATTTTCCAAGATATATCACAGTTCATTTTTTGTATCTTTAAGTCTCCAAATGTATTGCTCAGTTCTGTTTGGTTTTTGTATTTTTCTTTATTGAATGACTGTTTATGGTTTGCATATCTAGTTTTTGAAGTGGTTTTCAGTAATCCCTATATATGTTTCTTTCATTTTCTGATGTCACAGTGGCTTGGAATACAATGTTATTATAGAGGCATTTGTTGCTTAAGGGACGCTGTTCTTTTTTTTTAGTGCAGTTGCAAGATTTCCTTTCTTCACCCTTCTTTACTGTGTTGCTTTTCATTTTGTTGGATGAATCAATTGTGTTTTTAAGGTTAGGCATGCATGAATATGATAGTTTGATGGTGTTTTTGTTGAATATTTTGGACAGTTTTGTGTTCTTTTGGGAATGATGTTGTCAGAATTAAAAAAAAAAACTTTCCCTATGTTTGTTTTTACTCCTGCATCATATCGAGGGTTCTACCAAGTGATTTTCCTTTTCCTGTTTTCTTGTTTTTGTTCATGTTGTTATCTGGGCTGTAGTGTAGTTTGTAGTTGTAACCAATTTCTTTCAACGCCTCTTGGTATTCTGCTGCTGCGTTGTTGAATACTCTTTCGTTACATGACAAATTAGATAATCTCTTGTTTATGCCATTGGGTTTAGTTTTTAGTATGGATGGTGGGTGGTTACTTTTGATGTTTACATGAGTGGATGTATCATTAGGTTTCTTGTATGGTTTATATATGTGGGTGTTGAGGTCAAGCGTTATGTCTAAGTAGTTCACTACCTTTTTATTTGCTTCGATGGTGATTTTTAGGTTTTGATTTTGGAAGATTTTGCACAGTTTTTTTTTCTTGTTTTCAATGGTTCTTGGAAAGTTGGTTAGTGCAGCGAGGCCGTCATCTCTGTATAGTCCGACTTGCTTTCCGAGTTGTTTCTGGCTGTTGGATAGCATGAACAGTCCGACCAGTTCGCATGTTTCGGCACCGTCGCACGATCCCATGGTCACATCAAATGTTGAGTTTTTGTTCGTTTTCTTGATCCTGGTTTCATTTTTGCTATGGAGTAAAGATTTCTTGGTGTGAAGAATTATTTCCATTTCTGACCTTGTTATGTCTGTGCGTCTTTATACACCTTTTCTATCATGCAAAAACTTTCCCCCGTTCCCCAAGTGCCCCCAAAATGCCACAGACTAAGCCCCAGTACATTATCCCCCATACCCCTGACCCTCACACATCCACATACACAAAACACACACTCTTACACACACAAAAAACACTCTCTCTCTCTCTCTCTCTCTCTCTCTCTCTCTCTCTCACACACACACACACACACACACACACACACACACACACACACACACACACACACACACACACACACACACACACACACACACCCACACACCACACACACACACCACACACACACACACACATTCAACCTTCCACTCCCACACCTGCTAGGACATACACATACATCCCCAGACACATACATACACACATCCATCACTCACATGCACCCCACACACCACCAACACACACACACACACACACACACACACACACACACACACACACACACACACACACAAACCGTGTAGTGTACACCTACACCTCCACCACCACACACACACACAATCAAAGATGCATACACACACACACACACACACACACACACCACACACACACACACACACACACACACACACACACACACACACGCACACACATACACACTTATTAAGCACTACTACTGGAACTGGATCCTGTTACGGAGTATTGAACAGATGTCCAGTCTGGTGTTCAGACCGGCAAAGACTGTCCCGATATTAGTCATCCACCATGTTTCTTTCTTATCTGCTCTTTCGTCCTCTACACAGTCTATGGCAAATATTTCGACATCTGAGTGTAGGTCTTCAGATGGGCGCTTCAAAGTATTCATGTGGTGGGCCACTTGGCATTTGTTCGTCTTCTTTTTAATTTGATGTCTGATTTGTGACCAGTCCATCTCTGCTTTAGATTTCTGGTAGAACCAGCATACCAGGCGTATTGATGGATCTTACACTGGACGATGTACACAGTGTTGGGGGTTGTGCGGCCCAGTGTTTTCCTAATCTCCCATCTTCTTTTGTCCCATAGGGATATGAATCTCTCGATGTCTATGGCATGGGCACAAGTGTCGCATCGCTTTGCTTGGCACTTGAAAAAGCCTGGTTTCGACTTGGTCCATGTTGAACAAAACGGCGGGGGATTGTGGGTTTGTATATTGCCCCAGGTTTCACCTGCGTCTGTCAGCTGCGATCAAAGTTTTGGGTGGGAATATTTTCCTGTTTTCTCTATCTACGTAGAGCAGGTGGAGATTCTCCCTTATGATTTTTGACTTGGGAGGGTACCGCGGGTCATACGTTGTCACCCAGGCATGTTTTTTTTTTTTTTTTTTTTGCTCTTGCCCTTCCTCGGCTTAAAAAGTGCTTCGCTGCGATTCACCTGAGCCCCTCTGGTTAGTTCTCTTTTGGCTTTTTTTTTCGGTCCCATCCAGACAGCTCAAAATAGCTGGTATATTCCTCTATGCGTTTATCCAATGTCAGGTCATCACTACACACAGCATTCACAGTCTGGTCCCCCACGCTTTAAAGACTGATGGGGCATGGCAGCTATCTAGGGGGAGGTATGAGTGAGAGTGTTTGCTAAAGACGTCTGTGTGAATACTCCCATTTACAATCCTTAGCTGAATATCCAGGTAGTCAACCTCCGTGCCTGTCTTGATGGTCCATTTGATGGAGGGGAGGTGGGGGGGGGGGGGGGGGGGGGGGGGGGGGGGAGGTCCTGGAGAAAGGCTTCGAAATTTGTTGAGTCTGCAGTGTTGGGAAGTATCGTTATTCCGTCATCCCGGAACCGGCTCCAGTCTAATTGCCTCTTCTGGTCATCAGTGGGGGCTGAGACCAGGTCAGAGAGGAGCGGAATAGGGCGGGTCTCCGCGAGTTTCTGGTCCAACTTACCCATGAACACATCATCAACGAAATCACAGGCAGGAGGTGGTCTCTTGGCTATGCCATGGTTAGGTCTAGCATAGATGGTGCCACTCCCATCGGTGTGTTGGCTGACATTGTTATCCAGTGACAGAGAAAGAGCTTCCATGACGCAGTTCGTGGGAACTCCCAGGAGAGTGGTGTGTTTCAATAGGAGCTCTTTTGTGGCAGGGATGCCCATGTCGTAGTTGACGTTGGGGTACAAAGACACTACGTCACAAACAGTAAAGCAGTCAGAGTCAGGGAGAGGGGCTAGAGTTGTGTTGATCTTGTCAACCTTTTGAAGGATTTCCCTTGTGTCCATTACTTGGCAGGGTAGGTGTTGGTGTGGGTGCTGATGCACAACTGCACAAATTTGGAGTTAGGTTGAATTGGAGTGCCGCAGCCTGTCAGTAGCAGTCGGTTGGGTAGGGCTTAGCTTTATGGGTTTTTATGAGAGGCTTGCATTTTCCTGGGCGACTTGTCGAGATATTGGTGATGTAGTGGGCCATTTCCTCATTAATACCTCCATTTTTCAGCCATTTTTCCGCCCAGTGCTTGATTTGTTGACAGTTCCTGGAGTGGGGTCTTTAGGGAGGATGTCGTAGTAGCCAGGGTCCCTCAGGGTTTGAGTGATTGTGTCATCATCCTTTTCGAGTAATGTGATCACTGTATTGCCTGTCTTGTCTACATAGCGGCATACACAGCCTTTTGTCAGTGGCAGGTTCCTTAGTTCTCCAAGGGCTTTTCTTTGCCCGTGTGTCAGGTTGTCTCTGATTTTCCTTCGCTTTGTATGGTCGAGGAAGTTGTCTTGGCATTCTTTGATGAAGGATTCCAGGGCAGCATTGTTCCTTGGAGCACTACTCGTTGTGGGTTGGTACCAGGGCATTTTTAGTGAAGGTTTCCTCTGTTTCTATGTGGGTCGTCCGTCTTGGATTTTTTTCTTCCTTTGGTAGTGGAAAAAGTGCACTCACCCACCCACCCACACACACACATTCTCTCTCTCTATTCAAGAGGAATAGTACTCGCCTGCAAAACAGTTAAAAGAAGACGAAATCCAGGTTTCCTCTTTTTCTATGTGGTCGTCCGTCTTGGATTTTTTCTTCCTTTGGTAGTGGTGGAAAAAGTGCACCACCCACCCACACACACACACACATTCTCTCTCTCTATTCAAGAGGAATAGTACTCGCCTGCAAAACAGTTAAAGAAGACGAAATCCAGGTTTCCTCTTTTTCTATGTGGTCGTCCGTCTTGGATTTTTTCTTCCTTTGGTAGTGGAAAAAAAGTGCCAACGGAGGCGCGCAGCCCAGGCATGCGTGCCTAGGAGTTGGTCACATACATCTACTGGCTCACGGGGGGTTGGGGAAAAGCAGTCTGGGAGTCTGCAGATGAGAATCTGGTCTTGGGATAGCTCAATATCTGCTGTAACTATCGGATCAAAGGGGTGAGAACATGCATGCCTGGGTAGGTCACTGGCTTGTGCTTTACTAAAGCTCCTGCTGGAAATCTTTTTGCTGCGGGGCTTCCCATGACGAAGAAGACGATGTGGGCGAACTTTTTTCTGGGAAAGGGTCTGTCCTATTACGAGGATCGTCAATCAACCCTCTCACTTTAGTGGATCCAAGGAAGGATGGGTTCCTCTGAAGTGTTGAAGACAAGCGCCAGAGTATCCAGCTCACACAGGACTAGTTCATGTACATTTCATCAGATATGTACTTTGTCTTTATAGACACCTCACAGACAAACGGAAAGCAGCATGGGATATCCACATTCTCCAGCACATGTGTGCACTCCTGTTTGCACACGCGCGCGCGCACCCCCC
>JADBJO010002894.1:248087-258087 GCA_016801955.1 Conus betulinus | reverse complement strand
AGGCGACGTCAAGTGATGTGACGTGAGTGTTGGCGCGCATTGCTAAGCCAGGTCAATCTGACGCCGATGTTGAGCAACACGTACTTCACGCTGCAAGTAGCTTCAGACCAGACATTGACAGACTAATTTGGAACAGGGAAGTCTCTACGATCTGTGGTGTACTGTCTGTTGGGTTGCATGATCATGTGAAATGTAGTGTGTGTGTGTGTGTGTGTGAGGAGGACACGAGGTAAGTCTGAGCTTTTTCCTACCTTTTTTTTTTTTCTTGAGGACGAATTTTCATTGACGCTTCACTTCATTAGTATGTTTACTACATAAGGCAACATCATTCTGCAATCTACTCTCTAGCATTCATGTTTTTTTTTTTTCAAAACTCTGATATATTACTGAATCTTTGTTGTATTTAGCCTGGTTTAATTCATCGTTCTCTCAAATCTAAAAGGAAAGCAACTGAGGTTATGCACAGGAATTTCCCCTATCGCCACTGAGCATCGCAGAGAGAGAAGGGTCCCCTGAGGGGAATAAGAAAGTGAACAAACATCCTCTGAGGATGAAGATAGTTACCAAAGCAGGATGAAAAATTTTGAGAAAAATTAGAAAAGAAAGATTCAGCGCACTGATTACCACACTTTCTGCTTTGAAGATAAACTTGGTGCTGCCCTAAAGGCAGAAAGCAACCAGGGAAAGGTAAGAACGAGAAATATAGATGCCCCACACCCAAGAGGTGGCAGTCGCTTGCGAAAAACGCCACTCGCATGCTGACTCCTTGAGCAGGTGAATGGTTCAGAATCATATAGGAATAGTTCCAAAACACAGCTCGCCTGAACTAAAAAAGTTTTAGTTTTAGGAAAAAGAACAAATAGTAGAAGAGGTAGGGTCCTCCTTTGCAAGAGGTGATAAACAAATATCTGAATAAAAGACACAGTGACATCAAAGTTGAAGAAAAGCTTGACAAAATCAAAAGACCTGAAAATGTTGACAATTTACAAGTCCCCGCTGTAAACACACAAGTATGAAAGAAAATTCCAGCCTCTGCCTAAGAAAGTAGATCTGAAATAGGCTCAGATTCAAAGAGCCATCGTCAAAGCTGCTACTGCCATTGTCAGCAGCATTCAGTTTGCGCTCCATGCTGATAGCAATGGCACAAGTACAGCAGACAAACAACTAAAGAAAGCCGTCTCTGACATGCACTCTGATGCATTTTTTCTGCTTGGCCATGCCTCTTTAGACTTATACCAAGAGGCACACACGTTTTATGCCTGTTCCTTAGCAAGGAGTTTACTGCACTATGCACTGATTTTGTGCCTGTTACAAGCCAGTTAATTAGGCGTGACCTTGCTGGCTTGCTGAAAGAGGTCAGACAAATGGAAATGATAGGTTCAGCTGTGACTGGAACGAGTGGGGTGTGGACACACACAAGCACTAAAGGCCAGCACCTGAGAGGTGTGGTTATGTAGGCCCAGACTAATTGGCGCCAAAGAGGGTGCACACACAGGAAGCCCTGCTATGGCAACCAGTAAGTGACAGGCATGCTCGCCCATCTGCCCTGTTCTCAGACAGAGAAGCTGAGGTTTCTTCTTTTCAATTGGCAGAATAAAACAAGTCAGTGAAAAACTGGAAAAGGCTGACAAACGATCTCGATAACTGTTCTCTACACACACCTACACATTGCGAACATAGATAGCCAGGAAACAAGTTAACTTTCTACTTTTATTTGTATATATTCCAAAGAAGATTTTTAAGCAGATACTAACTACAATCACTCTTTAAAAGACCAAGTTTACTTAAAACCCAACCAACAAAAATATAGGAATAAACAATGGAACAGGAATTCAGGGATTCAGGAGGAAGAAAAACACAATTGGGAATCAATGCCAAATAATCAGTAGATAATTACGAAAGGGAGGTGGCAGTAAACTGTAAAAGGGCCAAGCATATATCAAGCAATGAGACATGAACAATAATAGAATATAAAAAAAAATGCGTTTTTCTTCTTTTTGTTTTTAAACACTAGGTATTCACAACAACCAATATTCTTTTCTTTAAAGAACATGGTTCAGGACAGTCATTTACACACTCACTCATTCAGGAGAAAAGAACCGTAAGAATGCTGAAGAAGCAACAAAATCCCCTAGTAAAGATAGAAAGAGAAATAATCACAAAGAAAGATTAATGAAGGTAATGAAACCAAACCCCACAAAGGAAGGAAGAACTAGGCCCTCGTATCCCCAGAAACTATACAAAAGAAGGTATCCTGTTATGCTGGAGACGGAAAAGAACTTAGACACAGTCATACAACAAAACAATACAGCACAACTGAATTGCTCAACAGGAAAGTCTGTCAGTGTTACCTATCCTTAATAACTGGGGCAAGCTATAGGGGCACAAAGAGAAATCCTACCACTAAGACAATTTTGAATTTAATAGCCAAAAGAAAGTTAAAACTACGGGGTCACCAGATGTTCCAAGATGGAATCACCAGATGTTACAGATGGTGTGTGGTGCGTGTTTTACTGTCTGACTCTCACTTGAAGACGTTTGGATGCGTGTACGACTTTTCTCTACACACACCAACCCAACACGAACGTAGATAGCCAGGCTACAAGTTAAACTTCTACTTTTTTGCTTTAGCTGCCTAAATCATCAAATAAAAAACAAGTGCATAATACATATAAGGACAATCAGGTATATCAATTAGTTTACGCCATGACCAGAGGGCGCACAATGACACTAGATGCTATAATGTCACATCAAACCAAGCTGGCACCTACAGTAGTGTCATCACAAACAGTCAAATCAAAAAACAAGTGCATAATACATACAAGGACAATCACGTATATCAATAAGTTTACGCCACAAACCAGAGGGCGCACAACGACACTAGATGCTCTACTGTCACATCAAACCAAGCTGGCACCTACAGTAGTGTCACCACAAACAGTCCATGTACTTGGCCACATCTGGCCCTAGTCACACAGTCCTCACACAGTTTAAAAACCACTCACAGGCACAGTTTGTGGAGTCTTGCCAGGGACTCCCACACAAACAGAAGAACACACGTCGACTTGATGGAAAACGAAGCTGCTCACGGGTGTAGTTCGTGGAGTCCTTCCAAGGACTCCCACACAACGAAAAACACAAGTCGTCGTCCCGACAAACACCTGAAGCCCTGACACGCTAGCTCGTTGCTGACCTCACGGACAGCCTCTCCATACCCCCCTGGGGCAGAGAAAGCAGCTGGGTTTGGTCTGTACCCCACAACGTTGGCAGCATTCACATGATGTCTACTGACCGCTCAGTCAGCCTCTCCATACCCCCCTGGGGCAGAGAAAGCAGGTGGGTTTGGTCTGTACCCCACAACTGGTTGGCAGCATTCACATGATGTCTACTGACCGCTCAGTCAGCCTCTCCATACCCCCCTGGGAAAGCAGGTGGGTTTGGTCTGTACCCCACAACTGGTTGGCAGCATTCACATGATGTCTACTGACCGCTCAGTCAGCCTCTCCATACCCCCCTGGGAAAGCAGGTGGGTTTGGTCTGTACCCCACAACGGTTGGCAGCATTCACACGATGTCTACTGACGCGCTCAGTCAGCCTCTCCATACCCCCCTGGGAAAGCAGGTGGGTTTGTCTGTACCCCACAACCGGTTGGCAGCATTCACACGATGTCTACTGACCGCTCAGTCAGCCTCTCCATACCCCGACGGGGGTAGAGAATGTGGCTGGGCAAGGGCTGCTCTCCACACCCAGATGGCAGTCAGTTGCAGGTTGGACACGGGGATTCACCGACACCTGGGGGAACTGACAGCCAGCGAGAACCTGTCTTCAGTCTCCCTTTGGCTCTCTGGTTAAGTTGCTCAGCCAGTAGCTCTGCGGAGAGACTGAAGGGAAATCTTCGCTCACCTGACTTACACAAAACGCAGGTGAGTAGCTGTCAGGTAAACAGGCCATCTGGTTTACAGGTTTACCTGTTCCAGTCAAACGTGTCCCAAAAATTTAGGACCAGATGAAATACGGTCCGTGACAACCCTGCTTTTTCATGTGAAGTTGATCTGGTAATTAGTAATTCCTGAAAGCAAGTTATTTACCACTGTTTAGACCATATCATGAGTCATTGAGTGTGACTAGCTTTCATTGGCATTGTTTCCCGATCGATTGATCCAGTTCCCGATCGATTGATCCATTGGTTAAATAGATATTCAACAGAAGTAATGTTCAATAGGAGTATCTTTCAAAATGTATATTTCCCTCTGAGATTACCATTCGAATTTGTTTTTAAATTTTGTTTATCATTTGTTTTCATTTTCAATGGCGGGAGCACATGTTCTGTTTGTTTTGGTCACATGACTCGGTCAGTAATGGCCGCCGTCGTGAATGAATCGTGTAGCGAATGTGGGGTGAAAAGCTTTGTGTTTCCTTGCCATGGATTATTTTTGTGGTGCCAAATGTGGAGTATTGGTGGTGGACCCAATTATGACAAGACTGCGTGAGTGTTTTTTGTTGTTGTTGTGTAGTGTAGTCGTCCTTACGTTATGTGTATGTGTTGTGAGTTTCATGTGCTCGAGTGATGTGCCAGCCTGTTCGACAGAAACTGGGTCAAGTTCATTTTTTACTCCTTCATTATACTATGGCGGCTTTGGATATGTTTTTGAGAGCCATGGCCCTCGAGAAAATAATGATGACATTGTGTCTGTTGAAGTGGATAAATGTGGCGTGTATGACGTCAGTATATGGAAAATGGAAGCTTGCCTGTCCTTTCCAGACTGCTGCATTATTATGTTCTGTATTTTGTACTGAATCTAGTTTTTGGAGAGAGGGGAGGGAGAAATGGTCTGTAACCTGTTTTCCTTTTCATGTTTGTTTTTGCTGCACTGCAGTTTTTTTTTGTACAAACATGGACGCTGATAGTCACTGATAGTCACTGCTGTTCTAAACTTTCCTTTATGGTCTCTCTTTGTACAGTATGTATCTCAGGATTTTTTCTTAAATCCCTTTTCTCTCACATTTGTACAGTTCCCTAGTATCATACCAAGATGACAGCAAAAGATTCTTTTAAAATTTGCTCATTCAACTGCAATGGGTTGAACAATTCAAATAAGAGAAAACATGTTTTTGATTTTTTGAGAAAGAGAGATGCTCATATCCTTTGTTTTACAGGAGACGCACCTAAAAGTTGAGTCTGAGGATTTTATTCGAGCTAGCTGGGGTTACAATGTTTGGCTTAGTGACTCTGAACAAATAAAAATGGTGTTGCCATTTTTCAATAATAATTTTAAATATAGATTGTTTGATGTTATCAGAGACCAGCATGGTTGTTATATTGTGATGAATGTTGAATTTTTGAAAAAAAAAGTTTACCTTGATAAATGTATATGGGCCCAGTACTGGTGACAAACCAGAGTTTTATGACAGGTTTGTGAACACATTGATCAGATTGACAATGAACATGTGATTATAACCGGGGACTGGAACTGTGCTTTGAATATGAAAATAGATGTGCGAAACTATTCAAGCACTGAGAATCGTCCAAGAACCCGAAAAAAGATTACTAGTATATGATGAGAACACAACCTTTTTGACGTTTTCAGAGAAACGTATCCAGATAAAAGGGAGTACACATGGCGTAAATTTAATTCAATAAAACAAGCAAGGCTTGATTATTTTCTGATAACCGAAGGATTGATGGCAGAAGTAAACAATGTCTGTATCGACCCAGGATACCGATCAGACCATTCTGTGGTTATATTGTCATTGAAAAAAGATCAATTTAAACGTGATAAACCTTTTTGGAAATTTAACAGCAGTTTACTTAGAGATAAAAGTATGTCCTTGAAATAAAGCAGACTATTAGTGAAGTTAAAAAAACAATATGCTGCCTTAGTTTACAATCTAGATAACATTGACAATATCAGGAATGAAAATCTGTGTTTTCAGATAAGTGACCAACTCTTCTTTGAAACTCTATGTTTGAAATTAGAGGTAAGACCATTTCCTATGCCTCCCATAAGAAAAAGCAGGATTCTAAAGAAGAATGCAAACTTGAAAAAAAAGAATTAGGTCTCTTGAAAAAGACTTGCAGGAAGATGACATCCCCCTTTTGGAAATTTTGAAAAGCACAACTGAAAGAAACTAGAGACTCTAGAATACAATGCATGGCAATACGTTCAAAGGTTCGCTGGATAAAAAAGGGGAAAAAGTAAGCAAATACTTCTGCAACCTGGAAAATAGAAATTACTTAGACAAATCAATACCATTTCTAGAGAAAAATAACAATGATGTTATCTCTGATCAAAAAGGTATACTTGAAGAAGTTAAAACAGTTTTATGAAGACCTTTACAAGTTTCGTGATGTTTCTAACATTAAACATCACAGCTGAATTCCCTGATGCCCCAGTTTTAACACACGAGGACAGTGAGTCAGTTGAAGGACTCATCACATACCAGGAGGCAGCAACTGCACTCAAAAACATATGAAAAACTTTAAGAGTCCTGGTCCTGATGGATTTACCGTGGAGTTTTTCAAGTTCTTCTTTGCGGACATTGGCAGCCTATTTGTGCGCTCAATTAATGAAGGTTTTTTTCTAAAGGTGAGCTGTCAATATCACAGAGATAAGGGACCATCATATGTATTCCGAAAGAAGATAAATCAAAACGATTTCTTAAAAACTGGCATCCCATTTCACTTCTAAATACTGCATACAAGATTGCTTCAACATGTATTGCTAACCGTTCGAAGGGGGTACTTCCGCAAATAATTCACGAAAGTCAGAAAGTTTTTTTGAAGGGCCGCTTCATTGGTGAAAATATTCGATTACTTTATGATACACTTTTGTATGCTGAAAAAGAAAATATTCCTGGAATGTTTTTATTGGTTGATTTTGAAAAGGCCTTTGACAGCATTTCTTGGTCATTCTTGGAGAAGTGTTTAATTTTTTTTTAAGTTTGGCCCAAGCATAATTAACTGGATTAAGGCCTTTTATAAGCATATAACAACTTGTGTGTTGGTTAACGGTCAATACTCCCCATGGTTTCCCATAGAAAGAGGGGTGAGACAAGGGGACCCATTATTCCCCTACCTTAAATCTGATTTGTGCTGAAATCCTGTCTGTTATGATTCGTAGAAAATGTACTTATCAAAGGAATAAAAATAAAGAACAAGGAAAGCTTGCTTTCCCAGTTTGCAGATGACACAAGTTTATGCTTGGATGGAAGTGAAAGATCATTTAATGAAGCAGTTTCAATGCTTTCAAAGTTTTCACTAGTTTCTGGACTTAAAATGAACTTTGAGAAAACCCAAGTTGTCTGGATTGGAAGCAGGAAGAACTGTAGTGTCCGATATATGAGAGACAAGAATTTTGTATGGGATCCTGGCACCTAAAATTTTGGGAATTAAACTTTCTACTAACACTGATTGTATTGTAAAAATTAATTATGAGGATAAACTTCCAAGAGTGAAAAGGATCCTTGCTTCTTGGAAGAAGCGACAACTTACTCCTTTGGAAAGATTACTGTTATTAAGACACTAGTACAAAGATATAAGGGAAAAGATGGTTAAAAGAGTACTGGAGAGAGGGGATGACTGACGTTTCGTGTCGTAGACACTTCATCAGGGAATGACAGCAGTGGGAAGATGTTGATGGTGGTTGACTTGGGTCACTGAGCGCAGTTCATCATGGTTTGAAGGGGTGGAAAGGGCAGAGGGGGGAGTGGTGGGCAATACTGAATGTAGGGGTGATCATGGTTCACACAATAGAAATGGGGAGTGTTGATGGACAGCAAAGAAGAGAACAAAGGAAGGGGGAGGGGAAAAAAAAAAAGAAGGGGAAGGGGGGGAAAGAGAAAAGAAGAAAGGGGGGGGGAGGGAGGGGGAGGGGGGGGGGGGGGGGGGAGAGAAAAGAGAGAGAGAGGAGGGCTGATGATTTGGGGTGAGGTATCATTCCCTGACATTGAGCCCATGTGGGCCCAAGGTGCCAAGGCGCTGTATTAACTGGCTCTCCATGTATTTCCTGTAGTTACCTTCTTGACGACCATTTCTCCAAGGGGGCTGCCACTCTGATGTGGGAAAGATGGTGATGGTCCGAATTGAAGTGGTTTGCCACAGGAGTGTCTTTTCCTGTGAGGATGCTGTCTCTATGCTCTTTAAAACGTTCATTTAGAGATCTGTATGTTTCACCCACATACATCTTGGGACAAAGGGTACAGCTAAGAATATAGACTAAATTTTGAGTCTGGCAGGTGAAGTGGGACCTCATGTGGAAGCTGCGTCCGGATGGGCCTTGCACAGTAGTTGTTAGATTAAGAAAGTCACAGGTTTTACATTTGGGTTTCTTGCACTGGAAAATTGCCTGGTTGGGTTGAGGGGGATGAAGGGTGGAAGGTAGAGTGCATCAGGTGGTCACCAAGGTTTTTGTCCCTTTTGAATGCCACCATAGGTGGTAGACTGAAAATGCTTTGGAGAGCTGGATCCTCCTTCAGGATAGTGAAGTTGCAGAGCAGAACGTTTTTCACAAATAGATTGTGTGGATGGTAGGTCAGAGTGGCAATGCATCGGTCATTGTCTGCAGTCTTTTCCTTGTCTTGTAGGAGCTGGTGTCTGGGGATGGACTGTGCTCGTTCAGGGCCATCTGAACTGTAGCTTGTGGGTAGCCTCTAGTGGTGAAGAAGGTAGTCATGGCCGCTGCTTCTTTGGTGTAATTATCATCAGTGCTACATAGTCTGCGAAGTCGAAGGAATTGGGAATACGGGATGCTTTCTTTCATGGCAGGAGGGTGGCTTGATGAAAACAGGAGGTAAGAGTGGGAATCAGTTGGTTTGTAGTGCACTGTTGTGTGGAGAGACTGTGAAGCACTTTGAATACTGGTATTGAGGTCCCAAAAATGAGAGGGAAGAGTCCGAGATTTCGTATATGAATCTGACTGAAGGGTGAAAGGCGTTAGCATAGTCAATGAAGTATTGGAGTTCCTGTTTAGGTAGAGTGCTGATTCCGAAACAGTCGTCTATGAATCTTTTGAAGACTTCAGGTAGACGTCCAGGGTATTGAGCAAAGATTTGTGTCTCAATGTGCCCCATAAAGAGGCAGGCATATGATGGGCCCATGCGCGTGCCCATGGCAACTCCTTTAGTTTGTTGGTAGGCCTCGTTTCCAAATTCGAAAGAATTCAGAGTTAACACAAGTTCAGTCAGGCGCAAGATGGTGGTTGGGTCAAGGTCAAAGTCGCTTTGTTTCAAGTAGTGTTTAACGGCAAGAAGTCTTTCGAATTTGGAAACGAGGCCTACCAACAAACTAAAGGAGTTGCCATGTTCAAAGAAATATATAAAAACCTGCAAGGCGACAGATCGCCACGACTTGGTGATCCATTGATATACTGTTTTTCTTTCTGCTTCCTGCTCTGCCTGTATGGAAATAAATAAATCTTTACAAACATTCACCACCTTTGGACACATTGGTCCACAGCTCCATACCATTACGTTTCATTCGTTCACTTATTGATCGATATTGTTGAGAAAATTATTTGCCACAGGCTAGGGATATGGTAGGTATATTAGCTTCAAAATAACATTGCTCCTCATACATAATATTGCTAGGTGAAGTAGATCTGCACAGGACATGGAGATGGCTGAAAATAAAGCATGATTAATACAACACATGATGATAAGGTGCTGATGGGGTGATCGACAGATGAGGATGTCAATTATCCAGTCTCCCCTGGCAGTAGATCGATCATGGTGCAATGATGTTATACTGGACCTTAAGTGAATAAAATAGATCGGAACTCGGAATAGAACTTGAGTCGTATATTATGTTACAGATAGACGCGGTATAACAATACGGCTTGCACAAATGGATTTGACAGCGTGATCGATTAGTTCAAACTAGAATAACAATATGATCGAAGTATTTATGTGAAAGAAATGAGTGTATCTACCTCAGCGCAATCCATGTTTGCCAAACACAGGCGATGATCCGGTGACGGTCGTTGGGTCAACGATCTGATACCCC
>JADBJO010002894.1:238087-243087 GCA_016801955.1 Conus betulinus | reverse complement strand
ACACATTTGTGTGTATCATCACGAACGTTATGGCTTTCTACCTGAAAGTGTGGGCTGCAGGTATCAGAAAAACTTAGGCAGTGAAGCACAAAGCTCACAGTCAGAAGATTGGTGGGTGTGAGTTCAATTCTCAGGTCGTCATGTCTGCTGCCAAAGTAGTGTGTATTGTCTTGGTGGCGCCAGTATTTATTCTGTCTATTGATTTGCGATTTGCTGTGGGAGTGTCAAAAACCTGAAAACCTACCGTAAACATACCCGGTAAAGTTAAGGACCTTGTGAATGCTCATTTCCTCGCACCATAATCTTAATACCTATCAACCATAGCCTTCTTTGCCTGGGGGTTAACGTCTACTGGACACACCGGGCCAGTACCGGGGATAGCTTTCAAGTTTGATTTCTAAGTGGGACGACTGCTGCTAGAAATTCAAACAAAAGCTGAAACAGAATTACTGACAAAAAATTACTCCGCCAAACGGAGAAACCAAACAAATAGCAAAAGAAGCACAACGTGCATTGACGTGTTGGGTCTTCTTCCAGCAGGACATTCAAAACAATGAGAACAAAGGAGGGACAGACGGTCATTATCTCCGTCAGCCTTCGAAAGGAGAAGGTGGTCTAGGTTTCTTTTTTCTGTGACTCTCATCATTTTCAGTTTTGGATTCCTTTCACAGTTGTCATGCCACTTCTCAATCTTCACTTCTCTTCACCAAAGACAGGCAGATAAACTTCAAACATTTTAATACAATTCCCATATTTACATGTAACAAAACCACACAAAGCGAACCAAACAAGCACAACTATACATCTGATCTTTTTATGAGCTTCCTTTTCTTCCCTTTCTTTTCCTTCGATGTACGTAGATGCCTCAACTGTACTGCACCGACGATGACAATTCAACAGTCAATAAATAAAAAAAAAATTCTGCTTTTAACGAAGTCCATGGAACATGGAGCACAGTCTTGACTTTGGTTGTTGATCTTTGACTGTCTATGCAGCACTTCACAGAACACCTTGGTGATTATCTTTCGTCTTGCAATGAAGATACAAAGGTGTTGATTTCTGGACTCGATGAAAGTAGATGATGGAGGAGAAGGGAAATTAAAATAACAACGTCTGCAACATAAAAATATGACCAGTCTTGTATACTAATCATATGACTTGAGCATGTCTAACATTACTGGAGTTGTTTTGTACTTTGAATCTAGTCCAGTTCTGTTTACAATGACACTGTCTTAAATATATTTCATTAATATTCAATTGTTTACATTTCATTAGCGTACGCATACAGCACAGGAACAGAACGAACAGTACACAGATCATTAACATCGATCTGGACCTGATTCGTTCTTCCAGTCAGCAAATAAAGGAGAATGTTGGTAATCAACAAAACCTGTAGATATAGGAGACTAGTAAAACTTAATGGATTGACTCGGTGTCGAGTCGAGAAGAAGGAAATCTACCTACCCTGCGGCGTCCGATTATTCCTGCCCAACTGATCCGCTGTCTTCAAGAGAATGAATCCGTTAGACCAGAAGTTTGTGTATTCCTACTCTCGTAGCGATGGATCCACAACTACATTAATCTAGCTCTGGGCTATATTCTTACATACAGTTTTAGTATTATAAACTAATATGAAGAAGAGATTATTTTATGTATTTGAAAAGTTATTCAATTGACGTTAAGCAGCTAATTATATTTTGTAATAGAGGATATTTCTTTGGATACAGAATATGGTCGGTTGCTGGCTGCTTGACGTAATGACGTTAAACACATTAAAAAAAAAAAAAAGTAATCGCAGTGATGAAACGTTTGTGACAATCTCTTTGATCTGAGTGCTTAAACATAGACTTGGGTGAAAAATCAAAACTGTGGAATGGAACGGAGGTTGAAGGTATAGATCATGACGATGATGATGATGATAAGTGTTGCTGCTGCTGCTACTGCTACTGCTACTGCAGCTACTACTACTACTACTACTACTACTACTACTACTACTACTACTACTACTACTACTCCTCCTCCTCCTCCTTCTCCTACTACTACTACTACTACTACTACTCTGCTACTACTACTCCTCCTCCTCCTCCTCCTCCTCCTCCTCCTACTACTACTACTACTACTACTACTACTACTAATGTTGGTATTGTTGTTGTTGCCGTTGCTGTTATCACTATTATCATAAATACAAACTTTAAACGTTGGTATACTTTGTGCAGTTTGGCCAGAAAGTATAAAAAAAAGGACTACCAGCAGAACGTGCCTGAACTTCAAAGAAGCGGAACCAAAGCAGTTATAAATACTAGGGATTTGGTCTACAACACTCTTAAAGGAAGAAAGAAAAAGATACATCCGAAAGTGCGGATAGGACCCAGAGTAGTACTGTCATCAACTGCCGAACAAACCAGCTGGGAGCAATCCTGCTCCATCCTTGGAAGCCTGCGCTGTGTTCACATAGGGTGCAGGCACGCACAGGGCATTCCATTAACACGTGAAGGGACATAATTGCTCCCTGGCAGATGCCGTTGTGTAATGGTCACCGGATGCGACATGACAGAACCTCCGCTGGAGCGTTCCTATGGAGTCCACTGCCAAGCAGTTTCTGTGAGTGCCAGACACTGAACAGTTTGCTGTGGCTGTAGGGACAGGCTCCATGAAGACCAGTTTCTGTGAGTGCCAGACACTGAACAATTTTGCTGTGGCTGTAGGGACAGGCTCCATGAAGGCCAGTTTTCTGTGAGTGCCAGACACTGAACAGTTTGCTGTCGCTATAGGGACAGGCTAGCAATAGACAGGTGGACACGGTCACAAGGAAATTAGATTCATGATCCGTAAATTTGGATGCATAATTTTCTTTTGAAGCCTACGCCTTTTTCTACACAAACTGATACATTTAAAGCAAATAACGTCGGAAGCAACATGACAGACTCAGTAATTCTGCGGCATGGAAAACGTTTTAGCTATGTCAGGGATCCCGCTGTTAGTGTGTCAGTAGTGTAATGTTGATATAGATCCTTCCCTTCTACAGGCAAAGGTGAGGCTTGGGTCTGGTGACGTGAAGCGAGCGGACATCTTGCCATCTGAAGGACATCATAGGATGCCTGTCTTTGATTCATCGTTTGTTAAGACTTTCCCCCTAGTCGGATGGCATATTTCCAAATGATAAATCACCTAAACAAAAAGAGAAAGAACATAATTGGGTACATTCGGATACAGCGTATTTTCACAATGTGTACAATGACAGAAACTTGCAAATAATTGGTTTCCAGTTGTCTGGGACATTAAAAAGGGACAAAACAACCCTATTTCATTCATAATGTTCCAAGGAGTACTGTTCAAATCATGCAGTTAATGATTATGATCAGCATACAAATCAATTTCTCCAGCCTTGACGCATTAGTTTTGAAATACAAGACAGAAATGTTGGTTTACTTGACCATTTAATTTTAATGGGCTACATAAACAAGCGAAAAGGTTCAGACAAGCGCAGATGAGACACATCGGGGTATTGTTTGTTCACTGTATTTGTGAATGTTGGCGACAATAACAGCAGCAAGAGAGAACAAGAAAAACAAATCTTGAATACTTGAGCATTGCCAAAACATCTGTTTCATAGAAACTGTTATTGTAAGTGTTCAGTACATCAATCTTTTTAATACGTTAGACCCAGTCGTGCATGTGTGATTCATGACCGAAAAACGTTTCATTATAAAATCAGGAAAATTGTTGAGGTATAAACACGATTTTCCGATTACTCTCAACATCTTACCAACACACGAAAATTCAACGGGTACTCGAAATGCCCATGTCCCAACAGATCACCGGGAGATGCCATGAAAGTAATTTAACTTCTCAATGAGGTTCTCCTCAAAGGAACACACAACAGACTCAGTCAAACTGGAAGCTGGCCTAACAAGAGAGCCGTACAGTTTGCCTGATGCTGTTTGTTGGGGGGTAACGAAGATCAGCTTGAAGGCGATAATGGGCATGGACGTTCCACAGACCTTGGAACTGCTCCCTCTGAATGCTTTCACGGATGGTTCAACAGGCCTTTCCGCCAAGAACACAAACCACGCAAGGACCAAAACAGTTAGACGACTCCTTCGCCTCTTTCCGGACTCAGTTTTCAGCCAAGGAGCTTATCACTGCAAAGCAGAAAAAGAGCTGAAACGTTACGTTTACTGTAGCCCCTCAAGCTATTCCAGCATTGACAGATGAACCGGTTTGTCTGATTTTCTACGGCAGGCGAGACCCGATGGTGCCTGTGCAGGATGCCAGCAATTTGGTTCCTCGAATTTTCCATTTCGTGAGATTCAGTGCCAAGAAACGTCGTTACAGTGATCAGTTTACTCTCCCTCATGTCTTGAGTGTTCTAAGTGCTCTGTACGTGGCGGTGTTTGAACGTGTGTCTACCTACATCTGGTTGTGGAACCCAGGGGCCGCTGGTGGCAGGAGCTGGCCAAGGAGTGTGTGACGGTGATCAAGATGGTCCAGGCGCACAGCGTGTTTCAGCAGCCTGTTTACATTATTCAGCACGTCAGTGACATCACCAGGTAAGCTTGATCCATAGAGATAGGACACCGGTCTGAAGTCACCTGACCTAGATGACTGCATCATGCAACACACTGAGAATCAGCATTGCAAAGAACAGGACAGATAAGGTCAGCTGCTCTGGCGCAGTGGTTAGGATCATGGGTGTTGAAGTTAAATCCATTAAGAGACGTGCCACTGCCGGAGTTCTGGCCCATGCTAGCCTGGTCCATATTGGGATGTACTATACAAAGAAGCGTAAAAACACTTTCCCATCATGGACCCCTCTTCTTCTTTTCTTTGTTTCTGTCTTTTCTTTCTGTTTCTTTTTTTTCTTTCTTTCCTCTCTCTTTTTCTTTTTCTTTTTTTTTTTCTGCTTGCTTTTCTTTCTTTGTTTTTGTTTTCTCTTTCTCTTTTTCTTTTTTCTTTTCTTTTCTTCCGTTTCTTCTTTTTTTGCTGTTTTCTTTTTTTCT
>JADBJO010002894.1:223087-233087 GCA_016801955.1 Conus betulinus | reverse complement strand
TCAGTGATGATGATTCCCCTGGTGCCATGGATCACTGGACTGAGCGCTTCAGTGCGCTCATTGTTTGATTCAGTGATGATGATTCCCCTGGTGCCATGGATGACTGGACTGAGCGCTTGAGTGCGCTCATTGTTGATTCAGTGATGATGATTCCCCTGGTGCCATGGATGACTGGACTGAGCGCTTCAGTGCGCTCATTGTTGATTCAGTGATGATGATTCCCCTGGTGCCATGGATGACTGGACTGAGTGCTTGAGTGCGCTCATTGTTGATTCAGTGATGTTGATTCAGCTGTTCCTCCAGTGTATGGCAACCACTCCTCGCCACTCTCCCAGCTCCCCTCCTTACCCCATCACTTTCATGTCCCCAACTCCGTTTATCTGTTTCTGTCGCTCTCTCTAATTGTCTGTCTGTCTGTCCGTAAATAGCTAAATCATTATTTCATTAATTTTCTTTAACAGCAACTAAATCTACTTTCTCTTTGATTATAAAAGATAGTTCTGCATATAGTTTGGCCTTCAACGCGCCATAGTTATACTTTATATGATAAAATCACTCCAGCCACGTCTTCAAGTTCATTCCTTGCCATACTTATCATTCCTTTCACTTTTAGGTCTTACAAAGAATACTTCAATTATACTCTTATGTGTCATTTCCTTTTCTAACTAACTTGTTCGTTGCAATTTCAATTTATAAAATGAACTATTTATCATAATTATATTGATATTGCTACACCCTAACCCAGTTGCGAGGACCGGGAGATCGCGTGACCCTAGAACGGGTTTAACCAGGAGAACGGCAATGGCCCATCAGATCTGGAAGGCGTTTTTTCTTCAAAGTTTAAAAACATCATTTGGAATTCATTCGAGAAGCGTGCGCCTTTTATTTCATGGGATTCTGGCCATTTTCACCAGGAGGAGTCTATGTCTGTTGTGATTGTGCCCTGATATTTTTACAACGCTTGGGATTCGTCGAGGACCATGGAGCCTGTTCAAGAATCTGTAAGGTTGTACTGGACTTTTTTCACACTTCTGACAATAACTTCGTTCATCATCAACAACATCAGCATCAAGAATCCGTATCATCCTTCATCGGCATCTCTTCCTGCTGTAGATCTGCCGATTTCTTCGCAGCTATAACCAGTAGGAGGCAACCGCGGGTAGCCTGACCAGGATGGGGTTTGGACCTCTCCTAGCCCCGCTGTACAGGGCCTTGTCGGAACCGCCTTGGTCTGAGGTCAGTTCCTCATTCATGTGATTTCTCTGTTAAATAATAAACTTGTTAGTGATTAATTTCATGATTGTATGAGTCAGCTATTTATCTTGGCGTGCATCAGTATGTTGGTGAATACGTTGTATGCGACCATCGTCGCGTCATATCTAGTATTATTGTAAGCGATCATCGTCGCATAATAAATTAAATTGTTATGAATAGAAGTTGAGAATTGATCTTGGAAGACGGATGAAGAGTTGCCCGAATCATCATTGGGTGCCATCTTTACTTTCCGTTGCATCTCATAAGCCACTTATGTGTCTTTATCGTGCCCACTTTAGATACACGCAAAACAGTTGCAGCACACTTGACTTGTACATATCTGAGTGATTTGTCCGTTTTGCATGTACACTACACACGAACACCTGGCTGTCCTTGCGCATTGCTAAAAAGACATTGAGGCAGTGTGTATAATCAGGCCCTTCCTTGCAGGTGGTTCTTGTTTCCCGGGTTCCTGTTCTCTGGGTTCCTGTTTCCTGTTCCCAGTTACTTGTATTCTGTTGTACGGTTCGACGAGATTCCAGCGACGTGTTTGAAAATAATCTACGAGAAGACTAAAGGACGCTAAATAAAGATAAGTTAATGCATACCTCATTAGCCGAAAGAATCAACCATCCACATTAACATTGGTTTTGCTAAAGACGTGTGTGGTCTGCTGTGTGAACTGTGACTGTGTGTTGGCTTCGGTCTCTACCTCTAGTTCTGGCGAGCAGTGCACCTTCCCCTATTTTACAACCCAGTGTTGTGACACTGTCTGTCTGTCTGTCTGTCTGTCTGTCTGTCTGTCTCTCTCTCTCTCTCTCTCTCTCTCTCTCTCTCTCTCTCTCTCTCTCTCCGCATACTTTAAGCATTGAATTATTTCTTTGTATGAATAAGTGTTTGTTATCACTGGGGTTTGATTTGTTGTTGCTTTAATGGCTATTTAGTTCTTTTGCACATAGTAGTATTTGGGTGGGATTCTTATTATTGATGCTTAAATAGTTTTTTGCGCAGTGTTGATATAACAAATGCTTCTTCTATTCTATATCTTGACGTCTACTTTTTCCACCTAGGTTGATGGGTGGAACATAGTAATGAGGCTGTTAAAACCATTAGGTTACATACTGGTCACCTACGTGTTTATCTCCTATCACATTCATGATGTTTATATTGTATGAAATAAATCATCTTTCATTCACCTTCTTGGTGTCAGTGTCTGTTACCGTTGACTCTGCTTAGGAGTGCACATTCTTGCTTTGTTTCATTTTGTGCGTACAGCCTCCCAACCACCCTTCCTTCCCTCTCCCACCTCCACCTCATCTTCCAACAGGCCTTTCATCGCATTTTATGCATACTTATAACCTACGTACAGAATAGAACAGTGTATTTTCCTTACTTTACGAATTTTGTTTTTGTCTTTGTAATTCATCTTTGTAATTATATTTTCTTTTAACATTTTGTGTTAATGCTGTCACTATTGCTTCTTCTATTCTATATCATGACGTTTACTTTTTCCACCTAGTTGTTGATGGGTGGAACATAGTAATGAGGCTGTTAAAAACATCAGGTTACATACTGGTCACCTACGTGTTATCTCTCTTCACATTCATGATGTTTATGTTGTATGAAATAAATCATCTTTCATCCATCTTCTTGGTGTCAGTAACAATGACTTCCATTCCTATTTCTCCAAAGAAACTTTGGTTATGTCCAGCTAGTCCAAGGATCAATGTCATGGTAATCACTTTCAGTGAAACACAAGAGTGGGAGATATTCGTCACAGCGTTGCCTACTGCACAAAGGAACGACATGACTCTGACACCGATCATGCATAATGCATGTGGTTGCAGGTAAATCCCCTCGTATACCCTTTTCACTCCAGAATCAAATGAATATCTAAGAAGTAAAAGCTGTTCCACTGTGTTTGGCACTAACCTTCGGAAGACAAATGGAACAGTTGTTATATTGAGTGGACATTTGAGTACTGGAATGTGTTGGGGTGTTGGAGGACTACAGTTTACAGCCCCATCAAAAGAATGTGGAGGGAAATGGAGGATTACGATTTCAAGATTCCTCCCAAACGATTTGGGAGAGGCTGGATGGCCACGGCTTAAAACCTCGTCCAAAAGTTTTGGAAAGGATTAAAGGACCATTGTTTGAAGCCTCACTCAAAGGTTTTGGAAAGGATTAAAGGACCATTGTTTAAACCCTCATCCAAAGGTTTTGGAAAGGATTAAAGGACCATTGTTAAAACCCTCATTCAAAGGCTTTGTGAAGGATAAAGGGGCCATTGTTTAAAGCCTCATCCAATGTTCATGGAAGGGATTAAAGGTCAATGGTTTAAAGCCTCATCCAAGGTTCCTGGAGGGGATTAAAGGTCAATGGTTTGAAGTCTCATCCAGTGTGTGTGTGTGTGTGTGTGTGTGTGTGTGTGTGTGTGTGTGTGTGTGTGTGTGTTTGCGTGCGTGTGCTCATGAGTGCGCACGCATGCGTGTGTGTATGATTACGTACGTTATGGCTTTCTACCTGGAAGTGTGGGCTACAGGTATTAGAAAAAACTCAGGCAGTGAAGCACAAAGTTCACAGTCAGAAGATTGGTAGGTGTGAGTTCCATTCTCAGGTCGTCACGTGTGCTGCCGATGTAGTGTGTATTGTCTTGGTGGCGCCAGTATTTATCCTGTCTATTGATTTGCGATTTGCTGTGGGAGTGTCAAAAACCTGAAAACCTATCATAAGCAGACCTGGTAAAGTTAAGGACCTTGTGAATGCTCGTTTCTTCGCACCATAATCTTTATATCTATCAACCATAACCTTCTTTACTTGGGGTTTAACGTCTGCTGGACACACCGGGCCAGTACTGGGGATAACTTTCAAGTTTGATTTCTAAATGGGACGACTGCTGCCGGAAATTGAAACAAAAGCTGAAACAGAATTACTGAAAAAAAATTACTCCGCAAACGGAGAAACCAAACAAATAGCAAAAGAAGCACAAGGTGCTTTGACCTGTTGGGTCTTCTTCCAGCAGGACATTTAAAACAACGAGAACAAAGGAGAGACAGACGGTCATTATCTCTGTCAGCCTTCGAAAGGAGAAGGTGGTCTAGGATTCTTTTTCTGTGACTCTCATCATTTCCAGTTTTGCATTTCTTTCACTATTGTCATGCCAGGGTAATGGCTTGACAATTGCCCCCCCCCCCCCCCCCGCCCCATCTCTTGGTTTTGTTTCAATCATTTTATTAAATAGGTTTCAAATGAAAAGGGGTATAATAGCCTAACGCCATAATAATTGTATTATATAAAAAGAAATATGCTGGGATCTATGGAAAAAAAAAAACCACACACACATCAAGTGGTCCATTTTCTGGGACCAGTTTTACAAAATGTACCAGTTGTTCCTTGATATTGTACCGTGTTACTGCACACAAAAGAATACGAAATTGATGTTAGCCCATATTTAATATAAAGCTCTCTGATAAAAATTAAGCATACAACATGAACATTAACAATAAATTGTTAGCAAACTTCTTGTTGCTTTGAAAATAATTTCAAAACAGCAAATTATATTTATATCATGATTATTTATCACTTAATTTTGATGATTTTTTTTTCTGTCTCTAACATCATGTCCAGAAGTGTTCAGGTATGACATAGACCTAATCAATAGCAAAAAAGGGCTATTTGCTCAATGGCATTGACATGAAAAATGGAAACTTTTTTTTGTTTTCGAGTTTGAAACTTAAAATGACCTTTTGTGACATCTTGTCATCTTGTGTCTTTTTTCTTTTCATTGTTTACAGAACTCGCAAAAGAACAGATCGGCATGGACATCAGTGTTAGCACATGCTCCATGGACCCACTGCTGGCATAAACTACACTGGATCATGTCTTCTCTCCTTGTTTCTGAGCAAATGAAACAGAACCAGTCTCGGATGAGGCTACGGGCTTTTCACGAAATGTTGTTTACCCTGCTACCTTTGTTTCTTTTGCCGGGCTTGTTTTGCACTGATTTTCCTTTTGGATGCAGCTAACTGTGAACATTTTCTGCACAAGAGGTCTTCTTCTTAGCCCTCAATGCATTCTGAGAAGGAGCAACAGCTGGCAGAAGCACTGAGGTGGATATCGCCACTGCTACTGGTCGGAAGTCTGCACTGAGACCTGGGTCTGCGGTTGAATCTACGTTTGGAATAATTGCTTGGTAATGTCCGGCGTGCTCGTTCACTCGGGTGAATGCAACAGACACAGGTTGAGCTCGGAATTCCTCTCCATACTTTCGTATATAACCTGACGACATGCTGTGCACGTGTAGTGGTGGCTCTAAGACCTTGCTGGTGGCCATCACTTCCAACTCCCCTGATAGTGAGGTCTGATTTGCCATATGTTTCAGTCTCTCTGTCATTGTTTTGAAGCTCAGCATTCGAGGCATGTCAGCATAGACACCGTCCCCTTCAATGTCGTCAAAGTTGTGTAGCTTTTCCAGCTTGAATTTCACTGTCTGCACACGAAGTTTCTCTGCCAGAATTTCTTCTCGCACATCCAGTGCTTCCTGGCTTGGATATCCATTAGCATCTCGGTCAGCAGGTCTTCATTAAGTAGAATGGAGACGCTTCGAAAGAAGCAACGTCCATCAGAGGCTGTTAAGATGATGATGGTGCCTTCTGTGGATACAACAGACGCATGTTCATCACCAGAATGTTTGAGAGTGGGTGGGCCTACGTGTCTCTCTGGAGCAGGAGCACATGGGCATGATAGCTGTTGTGCACGTTTCTGCGCTGGTTAGAAAGACTGTCTGTTGTGGGTGTTTGCTTGTGGGCAGGATGAAGGAAGCTTCGTAGGGTGTTTTGGAAATTTTGGGGGACAAGGGGGAGGACAGGGGGCCCTGGATGGAACAGGAGGTGGCTGACTGGGCGAGGTGTAATCGGGCCGTGGAGGCACTGGTGGTGTGGCCCTACTCCAGGGTCACCAAAATCAAATCTACAGGTGTGAAGTGTGTGTTGTTTGTAGTCCATGATGACTTATAGTTCAATTGTAGTTTAAACATGGCTTTCCAGATAACAAAATTCAGCTCAAGGCAAACTACGGGTGCTTTGCAGCAGAAAAATTAACATTGCATACACAATTTTGAAAAAACGTATGAAAAACAAAAAGTACTCACCCTTTGTTGTTCCCCCTAACTTCAGCCATCTTGTTTAGTGCAGTGATACTGCAGTGACATCAGTTCTAATAATAGAAATTAATCAGGAATTGTAACACAGCAGATTGGCTAATGTGAGAAAATTACACTCTGAGTACCGGTACAAATTCCAAGCCTTTAGCCCACTTCTCAGTCTTCAGAAGATACAGGTATGGTATATGTACACCAGCATTGTTAACACAGCAAGAGTTTATTTTCTATGTACTTATTAATTTTACTTTAAACACTGAAGTTAAACTACTTAAACCACTGTGGATGGGAGTGCTACAGTAGAAAGGATGAACCGTTGATTTTTTTTTCTTCGTTGTGATGATACACATTTCAGTTTATTCTATAAATGTTTTCCTTGATGCTGTCCTTTCTCGTGTGTGCCTTACAAACCTTGACAACAGCAAAAATGAAAATGAAGGAAAGAAAAAAATGTTTGTATTCTCATTATCTTGCTGTCAGCTTATCCATTTATCCTTAACAAAACTCTCTCTCTCTCTCTCTCTCTCTCTCTCTCTCTCTCTCTCTCTCTCTCTCTCTCTCTCTCTCTCTCTCTCTCTCCCTCTCTCTCTCTCTCTCTCTCTCTCTCTCTCTCTCTCTCTCTCTCTCTCTCTCTGATTGTGCATGTGTGTATGTGTGTGCTTCTTCTTGCTTGTAAATGTGTGCATGTGTGTGTGTGTGTGTGTGTGTGTGTGTGTGTGTGTGTGTGTGTGTGTGTGTGTGATAACAAACAAGGAGCATTTTGTCCCTCAGTGTGGTGCAATCGTTTACTACAGTGAAGAATTCATGTACATGACAGGCACATGTTTTCAGCAGAAGCCTTACTTCTACTTGGGTGAATTTGGGAGCCCCTCTGGGTCCAACCAACCTAACAGAGGACAGCTAGACAAAGAAGAAGAAGAAAGAAGAAGAAGAGAAGAACAACAACAACAACAACAGGAGCAAACTCAACAGAAAAAAAAACAACAACGGGGCACAGTCGAACTTGCCAACATTTCTTTAACCAACCACATCTACCCTTTCTCATCTATTCAGTGTCCCGGGGGTCACACGATTCCGGAATTTCTGGTGTGTGACGTCCAGAGTCATTGCTGGGCTGACAACAATGTCAACACTCTGTTCTCACGAGATGCTATCACTGCCGTGACGTCATCTTGGTGCAAAGCATCCAACATGTCGGAATCCCAGTACTTCCTTTGTATCAGTGACAGACAGCCTTTGCCTTTCACTCTGGTTTGTGATTATCACGCGGATTGTTTTGATGAAAGTGATGAGGACTTTTGTGTTCATCCGCCGTGCCCTCCAGATAAAAACATTCTTGTGGTGAAAGCGGCCAGGTAGGATGATCATGATGTAGGTGGGGAGAATGGTGTATGTGCAAGGTCGTATGAGACGTTATGCAATGGTTGATGCAGCGCACTGAGCTTAAAAGAAAGGAGAGGCAGGCAGACGTGAGTAGTACCATGCGTAACTTTCAACCCATAAGGAAAGTAGGAATGAGGAACAGAATGAAGTCACAGCTGAGAGCCTGATCAATTCGGCCAGAGACCTAACGAAATCTGATTGGGAGGTCACCGAAATCAGCACACGCCTTAAGCACATTGAAATCTCAGAGAATGATCGATAAAATCTGGATACGCCCCCCCCCCCCCCCCCCCCCCCCTCAACAACGAGGAGATGATTTGAAGCGACTGAATCTGAACACGGAATTCACCAAAGAATTACTTACCTGGTTCTAAGCTCGGCTGTGAACGACTGAAATCTGGATAAACACCTCCAACAAAAAAAAAAAGGACACGCCCCCTCTGTGGTTTTCCCTACTTGTGGCGGGCAAGTGAGAAACATCCCAACAAGGCCATAAGGCATTCTCTATTATGTCATTTCTTTTACTTTTTTAAAGGGTGGATTAGTTAAGTCAAAAGAGGCATGGTAGACACATCATCCGCTCGAACTCATCTTTTGGCGTAAATGAAGGGCAGGCAACCTCACCCCTGTATGCACTTATACATTTCTTTTTATTCTAGCGTCCAGAAGCCCCTGATGATGCCGTCTCTGCTCGTCTGCCTCGTCAGGATGTCTAGGTAGTTGGTTTCCAGCAGTCTGTATCAGGCCTTTGCAGTTCTGCTTGTTTCCTTTTTGGCTGAAACAAAATCATGTTTGGGAGCACACAGCAACTTTATTTCCCTAGTACTCAAGTTTGAAAACTCATTTTTATTACCATTTTTGGTACTGCTGGCAGCAGACAGGCTGAATCCAGAGAGTCCATTGGACAGCATGTTTAACAGTTTCTTGTCGTTGTGTATCTTAAGCCGAGGAAAGAAATATTCGTAATACTCTTTGTCAAACTCACGGTACCTTCTCAGGTGGACTATGCCTTCCAAGCAATTTGCAGGTAAGGTCATGTATAGGGAATCTGCGTACATCTGCAGAGCCATGCAATCGTAATGAAACGTCAACATAGACAGCTTTGCTTTGCTGTAGATGATGGAGAACCTGTTCTGGTTGGGGAGATACCAGCGCAGTTTGACCTTGGCCGTTTCTTTCTCATTGAAGGTCCTCCATCAACGGCGTCAGGCCATGGAAAAGGGGGTGGTTACTGGCCCTTTTTTATCTCTTTGTTGATGCCGCACTGTACGTTGAAATGTTTGGATATATTAGTATGTGATATCCCGTAAGCACATTACCCAAACGTTTGAAGGTTCCTGCTGGGATGGAGGTGGCTGGGTCTTGATCTCTGTCCAGTCGAGCTGCTCAAACAGTCTCTCCCAATTTCTTAAAAGAGGGATAGAGACGGCTTCCACCACCTGTTCAACGTCCATCACCTCCAACCGTAAGCCAGGTACTGACAGAGCGAAGCTGTGATCAGTAAAACCACTTTGTTGAAAGAACTGCCTATCTGCCTTCTTTGTGGGATCTCGTCAAACTGTTTCATGAAAGACCAAGACACGGGTACTCTTGACGGCCTCCACGATGTTGGAATCGTTTACTTTCTTTAGGTAGAAAGGGTGCGGGGATGGGTTGCCAAGTAGAGGGAGGGGGAGGGGGGCTTGAAAGGATGGACAGCGTCGCTCAAAAAATGCCCTGAACCTCCATCCTTTTTCCTTTATTGTTGCCCCTCACAATTCCATCGGTCTACCACCTTGATTTTGGCTTTGCAAAATCAGGTCATCACTGATCTCTGCAGTCCTGGTTTAGACTTCTTCCATGCTTTTGCTGTTCACGTGTTTTTTTTTTCCAAACCTTCAGTCAATCAACAGGCATGACGGGGAAACTGCTTCTGTGGAATTGGTAGGCTATGATTTGAGGTCCCAATCGCCCGCACAGACGCGACGTTTTCCTAAGGCGAGTTCTTTGTGTCTTATTTGTGCTGAAGATGGATGCCTGTGTACATCACCCATTCCAATCATTCTCGAGCTGTTTGTCCATGGATGTCTCATCCTCCCATCTTGGACCCTTTCTTTGCTTTGTCGTATGGAGTATGGAGTGCCCCAATGGGGAAACTCTTATTCATTGCCCAATAATGAAGGTTTCTTGTGTCAAGTTTTGTTGCTTCCCTTCATTGTGCTATCA
>JADBJO010002894.1:208087-215587 GCA_016801955.1 Conus betulinus | reverse complement strand
CTTTTGTTTTGCGAGCGACCAGAGAGTGGCCACTGATGTAGTGCAGACAGAAGTCTGTTAGGGATTTTGTTTTGTTATAATATTAATTTCCTACGGAAAACCTCAGCGTCCAACCAGTGGATTGAACCAACCCCCTACAAATGGATCTTAACAAAGAACGAGTTTTTGTATCCAATATCATCCAGTACAAAAAGAAAAAGAGAAGGAAGGGACTGGAAATGTTTATCTAGTTAACTGAACTTAGTAAATGAATATTAAAGTTGGACACGAAAATGTGCATTATATGTGGTGGTGATTGTTATTGTGGGATTTTTTTTGTTTTGGTAAAGGGAGCCAAAAAATGTGAATTCTTGTTTGCTCAGCCTCTCCTTTGAATGAATGGAGTAGATGTGAGCGTATGGAGTGCACATGTTGTGTTTGTGGTTGAGAGTATGCAAATGAGGTGTGTGACCGAGGTCTCGGGCACAGTGTGTTCATTGCTGGCAGGAGGATCATGTCGGCCAAACTGGCCGTTGGTCAAGCGCTGATGCCCAGGGGCCACTGGGGATACTACAATTATCCACGCACATGGGCCGGGGACAGTAGCCGTCATAACAACAAGTAAGTACCGACAGTGTGATTGATTTCATCACAGCCGTCATAACAACAAGTAAGTACCGACAGTGTGATTGATTTCATCACAGCCGTCATAACAACGAGTAAGTACCGACAGTGTGATTGATTTCATCACAGCCGTCATAACAACGAGTAAGTACCGACAGTGTGATTGATTTCATCACAGCCGTCATAACAACGAGTAAGTACCGACAGTGTGATTGATTTCATCACAGCCGTCATAACAACGAGTAAGTACCGACAGTGTGATTGATTTCATCACAGCCGTCATAACAACAAGTAAGTACCGACAGTGTGATTGATTTCATCACAGCCGTCATAACAACAAGTAAGTACCGACAGTGTGATTGATTTCATCACAGCCGTCATAAAAACAAGTAAGTACCGACAGTGTGATTGATTTCATCACAGCCGTCATAACAACAAGTAAGTACCGACAGTGTGATTGATTTCATCACAGCCGTCATAACAACAAGTAAGTACCGACAGTGTGATTGATTTCATCACAGCCGTCATAAAAAACAAGTAAGTACCGACAGTGTGATTGATTTCATCACAGCCGTCATAACAACTAGTAAGTACCGACAGTGTGATTGATTTCATCACAGCCGTCATAACAACAAGTAAGTACCGACAGTGTGATTGATTTCATCACAACCGTCATAACAACGAGTACGTACCGACAGTGAAATTGATTTCAGCAAACCTACGTTACATGGTCTAATCCAGCAATGTCTGGGTCAGTTAAACTTTGTGATAATCGGTGGACCTTGATGTCATTGTTAAATGTACTTGTTAATAGCAACTCAATCCTAGACAGTGATTTAAACACGAGATCTAAAGCAGTTGGCTACACAGAGTAAGCAAAGAATGCAGTTCATTTGTAATGACACTTGAGAATGTACCAACTATGTGCTCACACGTAGCAGTAAAACAGATTGTTGTTCAGACTGCCTGGATTTCTGAAGTTCTCGCCAATCTATTTTCAATTGAAAAACATGTATTTAAAAGCGCTTCACATTAAAACAAACAGCTTGAATTATAAAAGTGTGTGTGTGTGTGTGTGTGTGTGTGTGTGTGTGTGTGTGTGTGTGTGTGTGTGTGTGTGTGTGTGTGCGCGAGCGCACGCGCTATGACCCTGCGAATGTTACTAGCTTTGTATCTTTCATAACAATGTGTCGCAATTCAACAACAAGAAAACAGATCTGGGGGTATTCTGTTACTAATCAAACAAAACTTTCCCAAGCTCACATAGGTATTTTGAATAAAAAGAAATGATGGATACAAATATTGATTCCCTACTCGCGCCACACACACACACACACTTTTTTTTTTTTTTTTTTTTTTTTTTTTTTTTTTTTTTTTTTTTTTTTTTTTACTTAGACAACTTTGCAATTCATGATCAGAGAAGTGATATATGCAATTCGTTCATTTTTTCCCTAATTGGATCCTGATACACTCATTCAACCAAATGTTTAGTTTGTAATGGAAACCCTGCTTTCTTGATGAAAGAAGTGTGTGTGTGTGCGTGCGTGCGTGCGTGCGTGCGTGTGTGTGTGTGCTATGCAGAAACTGGCTCTTTGTTTGGTTTTAAAGGTAACGATTACAGGTGCTTTGACAAGTTTTCAGAAGCAGGACTACCCCCTAGATATTCTGAGAATACCTGTCACTTCTGCAAATTTGTCTCGCTTCACAGAGAAGAAGAAAAGCATATCAATCATATTTACATTGACAAGTCACTCGAATTATGGAAAAAAAAAAAAACAAAATAAGAGTAAAACAGAAATATTTCCAGATTTGCTGCATCTGCCTACGATATTTTCCCTGGGAGCACTTCCATTTGCCCCCTCACCCCTCGGTGCCACAGTAAGGCAGTCTACCTTGGGGTCAGACTTTGGTTGGCTGCCATAGATGTCTGACCCCTCTCTGACCCTTCCATTGCACGAGCACTGTATTTCTGTCAGTGTCCATTTCATCTCACCCCCTTTGCTGCCACACACCTGCAGCTTGGTGTGTAATGTCTATGGTAGGAGATTCAATAACAACATTCCTTGTTTGTTTATCATAGGACGTTTATATCATATAACTTGGAAATGAAATGAGGCAGGGAACAATAAACAGTAAACAAGTGGGGTAGTTTTTTTTGCTCCCATAAGGATACCTAACACACAATAACTTTTATTCGAGACTGGCACAGCCTTTAAAACTTGAATAAAGTCAGACAAATACAAACAATCTAACAGTGTGTGTGTGTTGGGGGGGGGGGGGGGGGGGGGGGAAGCAAGTGCAGGCCAACAACTAAATTGTCTTCATAGTAATGACTTGGCAAAACTTTGGATTTAAGAGGGGGGAAGGTAGAAGATGGAGAAACTGGGAACATGAAATTAAGAAAATATATTACAGATATGAAAATTCTTCACTAGCTGCATAAGGGAACAGAGACACACCACAGCCCATAATACCGTGGTGTTCTCACCACCAAGTGTGCAAAAAAGAATCCAATAGCACCCCTGAAACAGCCAGTGAAGGGTAGTAAATGAAAGCAAACGAAATTGTGGGAGGGGAAAAAAAGTTGCTGAAAAACTAAAGATAATATGCAAATAGTATAAAATGTAGGGGGCAATCTTTGTGTGTCTCTATTTGACGCCAGGAGCGCAGATACAACCAGCCGTGTCTACCTGATGAGTTCCGACCCAGCGGACGAAAGGCCTCGGAGCAGGCAATACAAATATATTTGCCTTCAAAGGGGATTGTGATGGTTCCCTTATGCAGCGAGTGAAGAATTTTCTATCTGTAATATATTTTCTTAATTTCATGTTCCCAGTTTCTCCATCTTCTACCTTCCCCCTCCTTAAATCCAAAGTTTTGCCAAGTCATTACTATGAAGACAATTTAGTTGTTGGCCTGCACTTGTTTCCCCCCCTCACTATTAGATTGTTTGTCTTTGTATTTGTGTGGCTTTATTCAAATTCTAAAGGCTGTGCCAGTCTTGAATAAAAGTTACTGTGTGTTAGGTTTCCTTATGGGAGCAAAAACTACCCCACTTGTTTACTGTTCACTGTTCCCTGCCTCATTTCATTTCCAATTTCGTTTTGATTAAATCGAGGTTACTTTGTATTTGTTTCTGTCCGTCTGTGTGTTTGTCTTTTGATCTTCCTTGCATCCTTGGGTAGATCCTCAAGCGTAGGCTCAAAGATTGTCCCCTACATTTTATACTATTTCTGGCTGTTTGGGGGGTGCTGTTGCATTCTTTTTTTGCACCCCTGGTGGTGAGAACACCATGGTATTACGGAAAACTGTTCCACTGTATGGAATATTTCAGACCACAGTCTGTGACTGCTAGCTGTTCATTTGTGGCATGCGGAATCTGGTTTGGATGTGGACAGGGCGCCAACTGTTTCTTTGCTATCAACCAAAAACTAATACATGTTTCATAACCATGTTTCAAAAATATGAAAAAGTCAAAACACATTTTTTTTCTTGATAAACAGTTGTGGCTCTAATGCATCGAAATATTGCATTGAAAGCTGTAGCACTGACAAACACGATGAACAGACCATACTGTCGTAAAGAGACAGATTGAACCCAAACCTTTTTCTGAATCTGCGATCACGTCCTTTTGACTGATGGATGTGGAAAAGTTACTGATTCATAAAGGCAGAACCTCGTTGAAAATCAAATCACATGTGGCATTGTTAACTTTGCAGCGGATCAACACGTAAGAAAACTAAGGCAGGTCTTGGCTTTATTACACGAACTACTACTTTTTATTCGAGGTCAGAAACGAAAGCTAAATATGTCTGTTTTTTCAGAATCAGTTGAGCAACTGATTTCAACTGAAATGACAATGCTTAATTTAACAACGATCAAAACAATTTTGATGCCGTATGGAATCATTAGGGCCTATACTTTCATGGGTCCTGTACACAAATCCTTAAAAGAGAACGTTAACTCGTATGAATTTTCGTGTGCCCTCTCTTCTTCTTCGTTTTTGTTTCCCTACAGGTCTTCTTTGTGTGTGTGTGTGTGTGTGTGTGTGTGTGTGTGTGTGTGTGTTTTGTTACTTCTTTACGGAAGATGAAACCAATGCTTGTGATGTATTTGTTCTGTTACATGTAAAAAAAAGAAAATAAAGATAACAAAGTAAAATAAAGTTAAAAAAAGGACATGTTGGTAAAGCTTAGTTTAAGGGGGAAGAGGGTCGAGGGACAATGAAGTAGTGATGCCATATGTGCAGTCATGAAGGGACATCTAGACCTAAATACTGGTAGAACAGGGCTTCCCTAGCGAGTGCCAGAGAACCTTGGTAACGAAGCATGGGTACACTCAACATTTAAAAAGCTCTGTTTCTTTTCACCCTCCTTCCACACACCCCAGGAAACCTGGAAATCATCCTGGGTCTGCCTGCAGAGATGGGAGCCTCAGGGGTAGTGATCTGGGGCAGTTCCAGCTACTATAGAGATCCTCAGCAGTGCAGCGACTGCAGGAACACCTACGTACTGTGGTGGCCCTATGGTCCTGAACCTGACGCAGTTCGCTGCCAACTGCAGCACAACTCTGTGTGGAGGGCAGGGGAGGTAAGTGGTGTGCTGTGACCTGCTCTGTCTGCCTGTCTGTCTATCTATCTGTCTGTCTGTCAGTCTCTCTGTGTTCACACACACACACACACACACACACACACACACACACACACACACACACACACACACACACACAACACTTTGATATTTTATTGTCATTACCAAGGAGGAGGTCTTTTGACAAGGGGGGGAGGTAAACAGAACAAAAACATTTCCCTCTTCCTTTCCTGCAAACAAATAGTACACTTTCATTCCTAGTGTGTATCAAATCCAAAGTTAACAAAAACAAATAAATTCGTAACATTTCGTTATGTGCTCACCTCACGCACAGGAGTAATGCAGTAAAGTTAAAAAAAAAAACAAACAAAAAAAAACTTAATACTGACACGACCATCCACTCAATCAAATGATGACATTGTATTTTACTGATCTCTTCAACATGCTCGACCATCCACTCAATTAAATGATGACATTGTATTTTGCTGATCTCTTCAACATGCGATGAATGATAATATTCATTCAGATATCTCTTATAATGTATTATCTTAAATTTCACTACCCTTCATCTGTCTAAGTTCATCATCTGATGATAACACGCCAGCGACATTTTGGCTTTTCGCTATATCTAACTGGAAAAATGAACAATTTCTCCGCACTTCATTCTAAGCAGTACAGTGGAACAGAAAGTGTTCTTCATCATCAATAATGTGCCTACATGCAGGACAAGGAGGTTCCGTGGATGTTTTCACATTCAAACCATCTTTTGTTCGCATTAAAACCACGTGTCTGGTCATGTGGTACTGTGCGGCATTGTGGCATTGTGGGGTTGGATTCCGTTGAAACTGTTAGATATAGCCACAATGCCACAATGCCGCACAGTACCACATGACTAGACACGTGGTCAGAGAGAGAGAGAGAGAGAGAGAGAGAGAGAGAGAGAGAGAGAGAGAGAGAGAATCTGTTCGCTTATTGATCATAGTTAAAAGCCAGCCAGTTAATATCAGAAGAGTTTTTTTTTTTTGTTTAACGGAGAAAGTTTTTTTTTTGTTTTTGTTTTATTTTGTTTGCTTGTTTCTTCGCTTGTTTTTCTTTTATATGGCTTGGTATGGGAAGGCTTTTTCAAAGGTGTTCAAAAATTGTTTGCATACCTGAAGATATTGCTGACGATGACTATTTAAATACAGAATCATTGATATTCATTTTGTTTGTTGAGAACGGTTTTAGACAGATAAGAGAAACCCACTGACAAGACGTGACAGAAATCAAATGAGTGCCACGCCGCGCCATAATGACGCACGATCTGTCACTAGTGTCAGTGTGTTTGGGTGTGTTCTAGGTGTGTTCACAATGCCCGGGACTCTCTCTTCTGAACGAGACGGAATCACAACGACTGTCCGGCCTGTGCGCTGTTCGTGACTCCCGCTTCCGTGACTATCATTGCCGGTGCTACAGTTCCTGGGCTGGCGCCTGCTGCCAGACCCGTCAGTCCCCACGGTGCCAGGAACAGCGGACTGCCAATCGGACTAACAACCCTCAACACAGCCCAGTTTCAACGGAATCCAACCCCACAATGCCGCACAGTACCACATGACCTGACACATGGTCAGACGAATGCTCAGTTCCAGCCTATTATGATTTTATCCCCCCCCCCCCCCTTTTTTTTTTCACAGTAGTCTGCGTCCCTTTCGCCCTCAACTTGGTGTTTCTTTATTGTCTTATATTATACTCTTCATTCCACTATTTTTAATTACCCCTCCTCTGTTCATTCTTATTACGTTTTTCTGTTCCTCGTCTCCCCCCCCCCCCCCTCCTCCTGCCACTAATTTTTCTAGTCACCTTTCTCTAGTCTCCTAGTCTCCTGTCTTTTTGCTTGTTTGTTTGCTTGTTTGTTTTTCGTAGAGTGTTGGTGTCAGGGGAAAATGTTATTTTTTTTATGGTACTTAATAGCATCAATAAAAAGAACAATACAGTTGATTTCTTATGTCTGTGTGTTTTGGGTGGCGGACGTTTTCCACAAATACAAAAATATGGAAACATCCTTTCAATGTATCAATGTTTGAAATAGGAAGGAAAAAAAAAGAAAAAAAAAAAAAAAAAACTGAAATGGGAAAGTGTTTTGCGCGTTCTACAGACATGGTTGATTTCAAACTGGAAGCGTGCAGATATATTCATCCTTGTTTTCACGAAAGTTGATGAACAGGGGTGATCAATCCTTTCTCAGATAGTGCCCACAATTAACACAACAACAAATCCTACAAAATAATCAGTCAGTCTTTATTTTCATGTGTACAGTCTTTTACCAGGT
>JADBJO010002894.1:193087-203087 GCA_016801955.1 Conus betulinus | reverse complement strand
GGGGGGAGGGGTCGAGGAGTAGCACGAAGAAAGGAGAGGGAGGGAAAAAGGGAAATAGATAGACGGGGAGGGGAGAAGGAGAGGAGAGGGCGCGAGAGAGGATAGAAGAGTCTCTTGGTGGAGAGAAAAAGAGAGAGAGAGAGAGAGAGAGGGGGGGGGGGGGCGAGGGGGAGGAGAGACAGGGAGACAGAAAGGGGAGTGGACAGAATAGGAGCAAGGGGGGGGGGGGGTTGGAGTGGTGAAGAGAAGGGACAGGCAGGACAGACAGGCTATGATTAACACTGGTCAGTCGACATGGACAATAACGCAAGCATGTAAAAAAGGCTCCAAGAATGGTGATCTGTGCATAAGAAGAGTGAGATGAAAAGGAGGTTAATATACCTTAAAAATACTGAGGATATAGATTATAATGTGTGCAGCACAAAAAATGCTGGATTACCACACAGCAGCGTGTAGGATTGAACACGAGTGAGGTAACACGGATGATAATATAACACATGAAAATCACTAGCCCCCACGTGGATCCAACACCACACTGTTGGGTAGTGAGTTGGGCTAAAACAACGTCCAGTGACAAAAAAAACGCCCTAGCAGTCCGTTCCTTTCCATGCAGTGGACTTAGGCTTCAGTCACAGCGTGTGTCGCCGCCGTGTCTGCTACTACACCAACAAGGCTGAGGACCGCAGGGCTCTCATGACCGTTTCGTGCCTGGAAGCCTCAACGCCAGTCTCTGCACCCACATCCACTATGCCTACGCCAAAGTGTCTTCCAACCGACTCTCCCCATCACGAGCCGATGACGTCATCCTTGACCATCCCGACAAAGGCATGTGAGTTTGAAGTAAACAATAGTTGTGACAAGAACAGAAAAAATGTTCAACTCTGAAAGCAGAAACAAATGCAAAAGCATATACGCATACCACGTCTGTCTGTCTGTCTGTCTGTCTGTCTGTCTGCCTGTCTGTCTGTCTGTCTGTTTGTCTTTTCTCTCTCTCTCTCTCTCTCTCTCTCTCTCTCTCTCTCTCTCTCTCACATAAGCTCATAGTAATTCTTTAGCAGCTCATAGTAATTTTTTTAGCATCTCATAGTAATTCTTGATGAGCTCATCGTAATTCTTCATAAGCCCATAGCCATTCTTTATAAGGTCATAATAATTCTTTATAAGGTCATAGTAATTTTTTGTTGTTGCTGTCCCAACCTCTGTGCCACCTCAGAGGCAGTGCACCCACGCCGCTCATTTTGACACCCATCCACAGCCACAGCCCGGTCGGCCCGACGCAGCCCCGGCACCGACAATCCACAGGGAGCAGTCAATGTCAAGTCGTCAAGACGCAACCCACCGGAGGAGACACTGCACTGCTGCCGAGTCACTTTGGTGGTGTTCAGTGGCGCCTGTTCTGATCTAACATACGCAGGACACCACCTACTAAGTCCCCTACTGACGACAATAATTGCTTAGTCGCGGAGCCGGCGTGAGTGAGCTCTCCTTCTGGAGGGCGCCACCACGTCCGTCCAACGACAGCCCCCATGGACCCGCCGATACCGGTGCCCCCGACGAAACCAAACCAAGGCCACAGGCGTGGAGAGGACATCGAAATTGAGGTCACCATGAGAGCAGGGCATGAAGGGCCACAGACCTTGAGACATTGTTTTTAATGCTGATCGATGAGAATGAGGATGATTAAGATGATGCTAGGGATTTCTGAGACTACATGACAGGGCTGTACTCTACGCTTCCTTTCATAATATATCCTGGTGTCAACCAATCCAGAGAGATACAGGCACCTGCAGTGTTGGTCAGGAAATTTGAGCAACACTCTCAGAAACGCATCCATTAAGTGGATGAAACTCGACTGTGTGGTCCCAGTCTTCCCAACTGAGTATGCAGAAAACTCAATTCTGGGTAGGAGCCAGTCGGGGCAGAAAAACCCACATGACTCTGATGGGATTCGAAGCCTCCCGGCGGGAGTCCGTGACGCTAACCATAATAATTCTTTATAACCACATAGTAATTCTTTAGCAGCTCATAGTAATTCTTTAGCAGCTCATAGTAATTCTTTAGCAGCTGATAGTACTTCTTTAGCAGCTCATAGTATTTCTTTCGCAGCTCATAGTATTTCTTTAGCAGCTCATAGTAATTCTTGATAGGCTCATAGTAATTCTTGATAAGCTCATAGTAATTCTTGATAAGCTCATAGACAATCTTTATAAGCTCATAGTAATCGTTGATAAGCTCATAGCAGTTCTCTGTATACGCTCATAGTAATTCTTGACGAGCTCTCATAGTAATTCTTTATAAGCTCATAGTAATTCTTTATAAGCTCGTAGTAATTCTTTATAAGCTCATACAAATTTTTGATAAGCTCATAGTAGTTCTTGATGAGCTCATAGTAATTCTTTATAAGCGGATAGTATTTCTTGATAAGCTCATAGTAATTCTTGATAAGTTCATAGTAATTCTTTATAAGCTCATAGTAATTCTGATAAGCTCATAGTTCAGGAACCTGTTCCAGCATCATGTGGCATGTGTGCTGGTGAACTCTTCCAACCTATACCCATCCGCTCATCCCGCCCACGACCTGTACAAACTGATATCCTTTATCTCCTCTGTCACCACACAGAGACCTCTCGCTCTGTCACACACACACACACACACACACACACACACACACACACACACACACACACACACACACACTCACTCGCTCGCTCGCTCACCAAAGAGACAGACACACAGACAGAAAAATAGACAGACAGACGGACAGAAAAATAAACTAAAAGGTACACAGACAAGCAAACAGACAGACAGACAAACGGACGGACGTACAGACGCACAACTTTCTGTACCTTAGAGAATGCCGCATCGTTTATTCATTTTGTTATAAATGACACACAGATCAATGTCTGTTCAGTGTTCCTTTTCTTCTTTAAGTCCCAGCCGTTTCAACAGTCGTTGTCTCTGCACCTGTCTGCGACGTTCCAATGCACCATTTAATAAATATAGGTATGGCGTCCCAGCTGCACTGACGAAAATGAAGAAAACTGAAACCGACTCGTCACCGGGCAACCGAACACCTCGTGACGTCATAATAGCCCACACGTCACAAGATGCCAGCAACAGGCATCTGTAACAGCCGGGGAGATAACTCGACGGGCCGCAATGAGGTTACGAGCCTTGTCGTCCCTGGCCAGGAAAGCCAAAGTACTTTTGCGGATAATGGTGTAGATGTAGATTTGACCCAGCATAGTCAGTGACATCAACGTGCTGTTCAGGACCACCAGGATACTGAAGGCGTAGTGATGTCCCCCTGGTCGATCAGCTGGCACAGGCAGTGGAACACAGAGACTGGTCTGACTGAAGGCTTTGCCTGATGACGCATGGGAGTGATGGCAAGACAGGCAGCTGCCAGCCACGCCAGCAGGCAGACAGGTAAAATCGTCTTCTTTCTCTGCTCAGTTCTCACTTTCTCTGACCACACCACAGCTACACACCTGTCTAAGGTCATGCTGACATTCACAAACACACCTACCTGGTTTGTAACACAGAGAAAAAAAATGTCCATTTAGTTGTTGATGTCTGACTTTGTGTTGTTTCAAATGACATGAACAAAATGTACATTAATATGTACTTGTCAAAACATTTCGGTGTGTTAAAACTGCCTTTGAATCAGAGCCATGTAAGTACCATTTGATCGACTTTTAATGGCAAAATTATAAATATAATCAGTTTAATCCAACAATGATGCTTACTGGAATTTGGGAAAGGTTGTTTCTTTTAATACCTCTGATTTGAGTTGTGTATAGGTATTACATTTAAAACTATTTACAAAGTATCAATATTGAGTTGTGCCTAAAACGAGTGTTTTTTTTTCGTTCGTTATTTATCTTTAAGACTACATCACATTGCAGATGAAATAGACGAGTTACAAATCCCACCAGCTGAACAGCTCAAAAGGTGTTCTCAGGCTGTCACATACCAGAAGGAGTGTAACAAGGGCTGAAACAGCATCATGTTCTTTGTTTTTTCTTCCATAAAAATGCTGTAGTTAAAAAAAGTAGGCATATCATTGATAGCATATAGGATGGTTTTTGCTAAATGTTTGAACTGCTAGAACTATCAGGTATCAGAACATAGAGTCAGAAATATCTGAGGACCAAGAACAGGCATTGCACAATTACATTTTGAATTGTCACCCGTTTTTATCATTGCGTACACTTTAGTCAATAAGCCTGTGAATTCCGAAATGTTATAATTTATCAAGCCATCACACACACACACACACACACACACACACACACACACACGCACACACACACACACACACACACACACACACGTGTGCACGCACGCACGGACGCGCGCGCGCGCGCACACACACACACACACACACACACACACACACACACACAGAGTCCTTTCAAAAAATTTTGCAATGCCAGTAAACACACACACACACACACACACACACACACACACACATCTATCCATGACACACGTCATCAAGATGGCGGAGACAGCAAGCCGCTAAAATCAGAACGTGCGGGGTTTTTCACAATACTCCAGGAATGACCATGACAAGGAGTACAGGGCATGTACACAGATCGCAAGAAAGTAGCGATGAAGCAGCAAGTAACAGCATCATTTCTGAGACCGGTGCGGTTACGAAGGACCAGAGGGACGATCGAAACGACGGTAAGAACGCCGCGCCGAAGAACGCTAGATCAGCAGAGTCGGAATCTGTCACTACCAGCATGTGTACTTCTGTCAGTCTCCATCCACTGAGTAACGAGGTCCTGCTGAGGGAAAATCTGTGAAATGACCGAGACAATTTCTTCCCTGTGCTCTCGAATCTCTTCCCTTGAAACGGCTGTACGAGACACCCAAGCAGCAAACGAAGTACAAGCGGAACATCCAAAAGAGGTCAGTCATAATTCTACACAGATAGAAATAAATGAAAATTCTTGGACATACGCAGATGCAGCCAAGCATTTTCTCAAAAACAAACAACGCACAAAACCACTCAAAATGAACTGAAAAACATGAAACCAAAATCTGAGAAGGTACAAACAGAAAGGAAGAGAACAAATGATGTTAAAGAAATGACGTAAATAAAAGAAATGACGTTATGACTTCTGACACTAAAGAGGTGGGGGAAAAAAAAGAAAAGAAGTTCAAGATCTCCCTACAGCTGTAATCGTTCATGACTCTGTCATGGTGTCCAGGGCGGACGGCTAGGTCTATCTTAGGGGTGAATGCGATCACAATGAAAGCACACACCACGGAAGATGTAGAGAAGGCAGTCAAATCTGCATGTGCTAACAAAATCTCCCGACGCAATACTGATTCATTGTGGGATCAATGATGTAAAAAAGAAGGATGCACCCACTGCTGCAAACTCTCTCATTACTTGTGCAAGAAAGATTTCAGAACAACACACGGGGAGTAAAATTATCATAAGCAAGATTGCTCCAACAAGGGATCCAACATTAGAAATAAAAAGAATCTTTTCAACGCTATACTGTCCAATGAACTCTACGAACAGGATAGAATAACCATCGTATATCATGAGAACCCACGGACGGTCGCCAGCCTACTCAGCCTTGCTTTAGCAGTGTGAAACCACCCTTAGCAGTGTCTGCTGGTTTCACACGAGACTGTCACCATTTGGCTGTCAGTGGAAGGGCTTGGCGTGCTTTCCGTGTATTTTTTTTTTTCCTGCATCCCCCACTGCATTTTTCTTTTCCACTTCTTGTGTTGGTGACAGGAGTGTGGCTGAGCGTGTGCTGCCTGCACGCGTTTTTCGTTAAGTTTGTGTCAGTACAGTTTAACTCTGGCGGAGAGGTAGTGTTCACGAGTTCAGGGTTGGAGGAAGGAGGCAAGAGAGTGAAGTGGCACTCGGATTTCAAACGTGAGTCAAGTGGGATCGCTGTCCCAGTGCAGTGGTATTACTTTTGTCTGCTTCGGTGCAGATCAGCGGCTGGTCCTTAACCTTTTTGGGTAGGAGGGAAACCGCTGCGTGTTTGGGGGAATCTTGATTCCCAACCACTGGCACATCTTCCCTTTGGTCGCCCCAGACCGGTTTCCCTTGGTGGGGAACGGCTGAACAGCCCCTGGGTTCTTCGCTGGGCCAGGAGCTGACCAGCATATCTACCCTCTTCATCCCCCTTGCACCCGCCGTTTTGGTGAGTTTCGTACTCAGTTTTAGGCAGTTTTTTTTTTTTTTTTTTTTTTTTTTTTTTTATTTTTACAAGTTTAAATTAATGTTTAGAACATTCTCTTATAGTTCTTGTGTGTTGTTACCTTTACTGGTAACGTTTTCCTTAGATACAAATTCTCCCGTTTTATTAGGTTTCTGGGCACCTTTGGGAAAGGTACAAACCTTAGTGACCAAGTCAGTTTTTGCACTCCTACGTAGCCAGGAATCCAGTCAGAAGGGGTCTTAATTTGTCTTTGGGGAGAAATTAGTCGTCTGTTTTGGTTAGTTTAAGGTTCTAAGACTGGGTTCCTTATTCATATGTCTATATTGTCTATTCTTTCCTTCTTTTATAGTTAGCTGTCTTTGATTGACAAACACTCGGGACGAACGCATCACGCTAATTGGAGTGCCTGTGTGACTAAGATTAAGTCGGAAAATAAGGGTCTCCTATCCCGACGCCCACGCTTTGGACTCGTCCCGTCGTGTTTATCTGTTTTTGTCAGCCCTCTGTCTTTGTGTCATATTTGTATTGTTTTAAGAATAATTTCAGTATTTCATCCCATTGTGAAAATGAGATGCTTGATAGTTGTTTTCCAGTAAAATTTTGAAAAATAGACTTGATCAAATAGAGTCCCCGTTCATGGTACACACGCATGCGCGCATGCACACCCAGACACACCCTGATAATTTGCCCTGTACACGTATTGATCGTCGCTGCAGGGCGTTGACCCTGTCTTGTCTCAGAAGGCCGGATCCACCTCTGGACACCCTTGGAGGTCTGTCACGTCCGCCCCTCCCGTCTTCTAGAACTGACGACGTGGGACCGGGACTTCTTCAACGCTACTGTTCTGGCTGATCCGTGTGGCCCTGGATGTGGGACAATTTAGAGCTGACCGTGCGTCGCAGGAACTCAGACTTGGGTGATGTCTAAGTGTATTCGTGCTTGTGTTGTGTTGCCGTGGACGTGGGACTGAAATAGTAGTGAATTACATGCAGGCTGGCATGGTTGACGAGGAAATGAAGTCTGGCTGTTTTGGAGTGACTGAGTGGAAATGGTTGTGATTGCTTTGGTGGTGTGAAGGTTTTTTGACCTGTCTTGAATCTTATTTAGTCTGTCTCTCCTCTATCGTTCTTCTTTCATTATGAAATTCTTTAATTAGTTGGGCTGGTAGTGGGAGTCCCGGGGGGAAGGAGGTTTTGCTTTTCTTGGGCTTTTGGGTTATTTTGTTCCATAGGTAACTTAGAACTGATAGGTTCTTTCCCCTCTTCTTTACCATTCTATTCTTATTTGGTCTCTCCTCTGTCTTCAGTCTTCTTTGGTTAGGCCTCTCTCCCCATATGGAATGAATGAGCATTGTCGATTTATAATTAATAAACTGTCATTGTCTTTGTAAATCCTTGGGTGGTCTGGTTGAGTGAGTGTTTGGGTGTTTGCTATCAGTTATTGCCAGTGTCGAATTTTCCCCTTTGTCTTTGCCTTTTTTTTCATACGCACACAGTTTTTCTTTTTTTTGTTGTTGTTGTTTGTTTGTTTGTTTTTCTCTTTTTTTGACGTTTTTACTTGTGATTTCTTTTTTAGATTCATGCCTTAAATTTTTTAGTACATTAAGTATTTACTTTGACGTCTTTTGTAGAATTCATACGATTCTTAAATAATGACTTCATATAGTCAATCGATAGCACAAAACGTATCGTTTTTTCAGTGGAATTGTAGATCTGTAACTACAAACCAAGCATACTTACGACATCATCTTTCTTCAAACCCATACAAAGTTTTGATATTACAATCGTTAAATGTTATCCCTTCCAAACTGCTTAGTTTGCCTAACTATTATTTCCCTCCAGTATACGACAAGGGAAGTTCCAACGGTCACGTAAATACTGCAATATATATACGCGAAGGGCTTCAGTATAACATAAGTGCATCACCAATCCCAAAGTCTGTCAGTAATGTACATGCATGCGTAGCCAATATAAAACTTGGTAATTCTTTCACAATGAATGTTATGTCAGTATATTTTCCTAACAGCCTGAATGATCAGAATTCTGACTGGCTACGCGCTATTCAGATCAACATTGTAATAAGTGGTTGATAGCGGGCGACTTTAATGCTCACTCGCCCTTCTGGGAAAATGATTGTAGCTCGGTTACAAGTAATCATCTTGTTGAAAACATCGTAGACAGTTCGTTCCACCTTTTAAACGACGGCAGTATCACCCGGATACCAGATATATCCAAACATAGAGCTACAGCTAAAGACCTTCCTTTATCTCACCAGAACTCGCTCCATTTTGTACATGGGAAACATGTAAAGATACTTTAGGTAGCGATCATTTGCCTATAATTATAACCATTGTTAAAGAAAATATTCAGGGTAATAATGATGTACATGATACTCCAGTGAAATACGACTATAAGTGTGCAGACTGGGATAAAATTTCAAACTATTCTAGCTTGTCAAAACTTCGACAAATGTATGCAAGAGCACACTGACAAGCAATATTCCGATTTCAAGGATGCAGTTATTTTGGCAGCTAATTCATCAATCCCAAGACTACAAATCACAAAACAGTCTAAACATGTGGGGAATATCTGGTGGACTAATGAATGTGAACAAGCTGTTAATTTAAAAAAAGACAAATATAAGGTGTACATTAAGGCGAAAACAGAAAAAATCTAGATGAAAATTTACGCAAACAGCTAATAGAAGACAGTCATATGGAAATGAAGAAAGCAAAGACACACAGTAATAATGTAATAGCCAAAGCAAAACGGCTATATTGGAATTCTTTCTGCACAAAAGAAGTTACAGATAATAAAGACTTTTATAAGGTTTGGAACAAAGTGAAATGCATGAAAAATGGAATTAGACTTCCAAGCTATCCAATACAATCTAATGAGAATAAGTTTCCTTCTGATGGAAAAAAGGCGGAAACCTTCGTGGATATTTTTTCTGTGACTAGTAAATCAGAAGGTCTGTCCTCAAACTGTAAAAATATATAGAGAAAAAGAACAATTGTAGCCTCTCTATTCAGACCGTCTTCCTGATAATGATCTCTCTAATAATGCACTGATAACAATCAGAGAGCTGAGAAGTGCATTATATGGTATCAGCAACAAAAATGCTCTGCTGGTATTGATATTGTAAGCAATGAAATGTTAAAACATCTCCCTGATAACTGCATTGTTTTCCTGCATCATATAGTTCAGAATTGCTGGGAAAATGGCGTTGTTCCTCAAATATGGAAAGATTCAATAGTCGTTCCAATTTTAAAACCTGGAAAACCTATGAATGACAAAAACAGCTACCGCCCCTTAGCTCTCACTTCCCATTGTGGTAAACTTGTAGAAAAAATTGTTTTAAATAGGCTCATGCACTTTTGTGAAAAGAACAATGTAATACCAATTAATCAAGCTGGATTTATGAAAGGAAGATCCACAGTTGAACACCTGGTTAAATTATCTACGCAAATAAAGCGTCAGTTTGCTCGCAGGAAAAGTATACTCGCTACCTTCTTTGATGTTAAAAAAGCCTATGACCAAGTCTGGCACAGGCGCTTGTTATACAAACTTAAACTGATTGGAATATCTGGAAACATGTACACTTATATTAAATCATTTTTAAATAATAGAAGTATGTTAGCCAGAGTAGGAAGACAACACTCAACACTCAGAAATCTAGACATGGGAATTCCGCAAGGTTCAGTATTAGCACCTATTCTTTTTAACATCCTTATTCACGATCTCCCAAAAGCAGTCTCCAAAAATGTCGTTCTAGTGCAATACGCAGATGATAGCTGTATG
>JADBJO010002894.1:186867-191435 GCA_016801955.1 Conus betulinus | reverse complement strand
ATGCACCATTTAATAAATATAGGTAGTGGCGTTCCCAGCTGCACTGACGAAAATGAAGAAAACTGAAACTGACTCGTCACCGGGCAACTGAAACACCTCGTGACGTCATAATAGCCCACCACGTCACGAGATACCAGCAACAGGCATCTGTAACAGCCGGGAGATAACTCGACGGGCCGCAATGAGGTTACGAGCCTTGTCGTCCCCTGGTCAGGAAAGCCAAAGTACTTTTGCGGATAATGGTGTAGATGTAGATTTGACCCAGCATAGTCATGTGATCAACGTGCTGTTCAGGACCACCAGGATACTGAAGGCGTAGTGATGTCCCCCTGGTCGATCAGCTGACACAGGCAGTGGAACACAGAGACTGGTTTGACTGAAGGCTTTGCCTGATGACGCCATGGGAGTGATGGCAAGACAGGCAGCTGCCAGCCACGCCAGCAGGCAGACAGGTAAAATCGTCTTCTTTCTCCGCTCAGTTCTCACTTTCTCTGACCACACCACAGTTACACACCTGTCTAAGGTCATGCTGACATTCACAAACACACCTACCTGGTTTGTAACAGAGAAAAAAAATGTCCATTTTAGTTTATTGTACTCCCAGTTCTCATACAACACGGAGTACTTTAGAATGGGAACGAAGAAATGCTCTCTCTCTCTCTCTCTCCTCTCTCTCTCTCTCTCTCTCTCTCTCTCTCTCTGTGTGTGTGTGTGTGTGTGTGTGTGTGTGTGTGTGTGTGTGTGTGTGTGTGTGTGTCCGTCCATGGTCAAAATGTGTTCCACTCGCTCCAGACAAAACTACTGGGCTGATCTTTCTGAAAATTTGAAGGCATGTTCATTACAGGTCACGGATGATGCCCGATGTTTTAGTTTACCGTTATAGCCGTTACTAACGGCTGTAATGGCATATAACGGGTTTTCTTCTTCGTGGAATATCTCAGAAAGTGCTTGGCCGATCTCTGTGAAAATTAGCAGGTATGTTCATTTTGGGTCACAAATAATGCTCGATGTTTTAGTTTACCACTATATCCGTTATTAACGGCTGTAACGGCCTGTTACGGTTTTTCTTCTTTATGGAACTTTCCAGAAAGTGCTTGGCCGATCTTTGTGAAAATTAGCAGGTATGTTCACTATGGTTACGGATGATGGCCGATGTTTTAGTTTACCGTTATAGCCGTTCCTAACAGCTATAACAGCTCATAAGGGCTTTTCTTCTTTATGGAATATCTCAGAAAGCTCTTTGTCGATCTTTTTGAAAATATGTAAGTATGCTCATTATTGGCGGCGAATGATGCCTGACGTTTTAGTTTACCATTATAGCCGTTCCTAACGGATATAACGCCCATAACGGTTTTTTCTTTTTTTATGAAATGTCTCAGAAAGTACTAGGCCGATGTTTCTGAAAAAATTTTAGGTATGTTCATTATGGGTCACGAATAATGCTCAATATTTAAGTGTATCATTATAGCCGCTACTAACGGCCCATAATGGTTTTTTTCTTTGTGGAAAATCTTATGGAAGATTCTTGGCCGATCTCTCTGAAAATTTGTAAGTATGTTCATTATAGGTCACAGATGATGGCCGATGTTTACAGTTATAGCCATTACTAACAGTTACACCAGTCCAAGACGGTTTTTCCTCTTTATGGAATATCTCACACGTATTCAGGATAAACTGGGAGTGCGTCTATATGCTTTGCATCTTGTAACGTTCTGTCCTTGTAATGTTTCAACCTTGTATTGTTTTGAACAAAATGTATGTTGAATTGCCTGAATTTTATTAGGCATTTCAGTGGTATATATATATATATATATATATATATATATATATATATATATATATATATATATATATATATATATTGCTTCTTAGGTGGCACCTTTGATTAGTTTTTTGAAAACTCAATAAACATTCTATGGCATTGCACACACCAGCCTTTTCTGGGATAGCATTCTTCTTAAAACCGAAAAGGCAGAGGAGTTAAGTAACCACTTTCCGCGGTCACTGAGGAGAAACAATCAGGTTTCGAAATACCGGTATCTGACCAGGAGTTATATGTTAGTGAGTTTTCCTCCCCATTTGGAGAGTGTCTCCTCCTTGGAGACTATAAGCTTGCTGAAGACTCATTTGAGAAGCATTTATTATTCCCACTCACCCTCTCAGGCACATACTGTTAGTTAGGCAGAATTAAACTGCCACTGCAGATATAATACTTATCTTCCCCCTATTTCTTCACTCTAAGACATAAGAGCAAGTTTTGTTTTTATAATTGTATATATATATATATATATATATATACATATATATATATATATATATATATATATATATATATATATATATATATATATACAAGATACACGAATACTTTATTATCTCAATTCTGAGAAAATAACAATCGTGCTGCTGACTAACCATACATTAGTGACATAAATCAACAGGTGAAAAACGGGAAGTGTGAACATATGTGTTTGGAAATACCAGTCTAAAATGAACAAGCACAGTTTTAAAAAACCTGGTGTTATATATATATATATATATATATATATATATATATATATATATATATATATATATATATATATATATATAGAGAGAGAGAGAGAGAGAGAGAGAGAGAGAGAGAGAATATGTCTTTTGCCCACGAAAAAACCAAAAATGGTTTTGTTCGTATTTAAATAAAGTGTTAACTGTCGCCTACTTCTCCAAACAACCAGATACACTCAAAACAATGTCAGCAAGCTTGTTAAAAGAGCGTAACCTTTTTCATAATTTCTTGTTCTATCTTGTCATCCAAAACATGCGGTAGATTAATCTACCTTAGCTGTAGCTGCCTGCAGTACAATTAGTTTCAGAGTGATGTAACTGAAGGTGGAAATTGAAGCAAATTTCAAGAAGAAAAGTTGTGATTTCCACAATACAGTCCAGACAAACAGGTGTTTGTTTGAATTTCATTGCGGAACTAATAACTTTTCTTTGTAAAATGCAGTGCAGTCTAGGCTGAAAAGGATATAGATTGTATAGAGCATCGGCGACGGGTCTCTTTACTTAATATGATCAGATTGCTTTGGTGTTAGGGGATTGTAACACCTTGGTAACCGTTTTGTAATTTTGAAAGTCTTGATCATGTTACTCCTTGCCCTTTGGTTTTCAAAAGTGATCAAGAGTAGGCCTTCGGTCAACTCTTCCTCTCTGTTATGTCTGTATAGAAAACAGAGAGCGGGAGCAGCGTGGAAGGTGATTTCCATACATCAATGTTTTTTCTGTACTTTGTGTGATTCCTGTTATTTGTTTGTTTCAGAAAAGACCAAGACTGATCCTTTACCTGTTGAATTTAACATTGACTTTTCAGCCAAAACGCTGTTAAATCAACTGAAACTGTTGAGGTTACTGTCTCCGATACGTGTGTGCGGAATGATGACTATACCTTGACTTACAGGGACAATTTATGTAAGCAAAAATGTGCATTAAGTTAAAACGAGGCCTCGGAACTGATTAATGATTAATACTTATGTGAATAAAGCTTTACATTTCATGGTTGTATCACAAACAGTGCTCAATGTGTGAAAAAACAAGTGCAAATATGTATGGTCGTGTACTGTCTGTTGTCAATACTTAAAGAAATTAAAGAAATTTACCTGGCAGGAGAGGAGAAAGAGGAATGCTGTTATCATGCACGTGTTGCTTGATTTCCAGGATCTATCCACCCACAAGTAAGAACCACTGTACACGTAGTCTACCACACACAGTACACAGATGTACAGCCCCAGCACAATTTAGACATACATATAGGTGAAAAACAAATACTTTGATGGGTGTTTCTTTTTTCTGTGCCCTTAAGAAAGGCACTAAAACTAAGCCATTCCCTAGCAATATAAAGGGCACAAGAAAATACAGCAAAATGCGCTGCCCCTGTTCTCCCCAAAAGATGGTCACAGGTGGAAAAGACAGGCAAAGGTGCATGGCAGTTCTTAATGTTGAAGTTGTCAGGCAGGGTCTGAACACAGCACAGATGAAAACTGTCAGCATACAGCTCCTGAAGACTATGGAGTTTCTTCAGCAAGGTGTAGGAAAATTTTGATATGTCACTGCCTCGGAGGTCAAGATTACTAAGATGAAAATGGACCAGGTCCCCTCCTAACACCCTGTTCATGTTACTACTGCCGGACAGGCTCAGGTTGGCGAGTTCCGTGAAGGGCTTCAGTCTGTGGAGATCCAGATACACCATTTCAACAAAACTCAGGTCCAGGTAAGTAAGTCTCGGAAAGGTTTCCACCCCAACAGACTGGTTCGGAAAGAGAGCTACCAATGGATTGTTTGCCAAGATCAAATGCTTCAGATTACTGACGTTTCCCAGAGTCTCCAGTGAAACAGTTTTTAGCCGGTTGTGGCTTGCATCAAGAATCTTCAGGTTGGGAAGATCTGGAAGAAGTAGTTCAGACAGAAAACATTTGCTCAGGTTTAGATATATCAACATTTTATTTTTGAAAAGACTTTCCACTTTCATACCAGTGTTGGAGACATCTAAATAACGAACGTCAGGGTAATCCCCTACCGGAAACACATGG
>JADBJO010002894.1:171867-184367 GCA_016801955.1 Conus betulinus | reverse complement strand
GTCGTCCTCTCTCACCAATCCCTTATATTGCCTGCCTGCCTGTGTGCGTCTGTCTGTCACTTTGTCTGTCTGTCTCTCTGTCTCTGTCTGTTGGTCTGTCTGTCTGCCTGCCTGTCTGTCTGTCTGTCTGTCTCTCTCTCTCTCTCTCTCTCTCTCTCTCTCTCTCTCTCCTCTCCCTCTCTCTCTCTCTCTCTCTCTCTCTCTCTCTCTCTCTCTCTCTGGACGAACCAAAGGCTGAAAACACAGGAAAAAGCAACAATAGGCGTGACCAATTATCGTCACCTTTAGGATTATTGTTGTATTATGCAGAAATATAGAGAAAACGTTTCGTTCTCATACACGTGAATCTGACGTTTGCATCCACCTGCCTTGGGCACACAAACAACAGACTGTCATGGCACAACATGGCACAGATCCAGAATAGTGACAGTATTTTATGATGGAAAGTGTGGGAAAGAAACAGAATCGGACCATTTTTGCAAAATAACAAGTGCCAACAATGAAACAGTCAGACTACCACTATAGTTTGACACGTCTGGACGAGGGATGGGATGCAAACCTTAAGAGACTTTCAAACTGTGAATAACAACAAAGACCTGGCCCCTTTCCTGGAAGCTCAGGAAAAACAATTGCACCTCCATCGAGGTCTGGGTTTGGATGTTAAGGGACACCATGGAGATTCCGGGACTCTCCCTCTGATACCTCTTGAAGAAACTCCCGAAAAACGTCTTCTCTTCACTAACTCAGGACAAACGCAAGGATCTCCTTTGTCTGCTGGGGGCTGGATAACCATACTTTGCCATCGTTACCAAGTCAAAGGAGTACGAGTGACCCGTGTTAAAGGAGGCAAACCACCTTCTCCTGTAGAAGGCCATGACGACATCACCTTAACCTAAAGGCGTTGACGCAGGACATGCCCTTGGGGTAATCCATACGACGCAGCAAAGAAAAGGGCCCAAGATCGGAGGATGAGACATCCATGGACAAACAGCTCGAGAATGATTGGAATGGGTGATATACACAGGACTCCATCTTCAGCACAAATAAGACAACAAAGAACTCGCCTTAGGGAAACGTCGCGTCTGTGCAGATGATGAGGACCTCATATCATAGCCTACCAATTCCACAGATGCAGTTTCCCCCCCGTCATGCCTGTCGATCGACTGAAGGTTTTGAAAAAAGAAAAACAAACAAACACGTGAACAGCAAAAACATGGAGGAACTCTAAACCAGGACGGCAAGATCAGTGATGACCTGATTTTGCAAAGCCAAAATCAAGGTGGTAGACCGATGGAATCGTGAGGGGCAACAATAAAGGAAAGAGGATGGAGGTTTGAGGGCATTTTTGGAGCGACGCTATCCATCCTTCAAGCCCCCCTCCCCCTCCCTCCACTTGGCAACCCATCCCCGCACCCTTTCTACCTAAAGAAAATAACCGATTCCAACATCGTGGAGGCCGTCAAGAGTACCCGTGTCTTGGTCTGTCCCTGTGTGATGTGGAAGTCCTGGAGCAGACTGGAGAACGCTTCTCTGAGATGATTCTGATCTCTAAAGAGACCGAGATAGGACGTAAGTTCGGCCATTTCAAAAACAGTTTGACGAGATCCCACAAACAAGGCAGAGAGGCAGTTCTTTCAACAAAGTGGTTTTACTGATTACAGCTTCGCTCTGTCAGTACCTGGCTTACGGTTGGAGGTGATGGACGTTGAACAGGTGGTGGAAGCCGTCTCTATCCCTCTTTTAATAAATTGGGAGAGGCTGTTTGAGCAGCTCGACTGGACAGAGATTAAGACCCAGCCACCTCCATCCCAGCAGGAACCTTCAAACATTTGGGTAATGTGCTTATGGGATAGCACATACTAATATGTCCAAACATTTCAACGTACAGTGCGGCATCAACAAAGAGATAAAAAAGGGCCAGTAACAACCCCCTTTTCCACGACCTGACGCCGTTGATGGAGGACCTTCAATGAGAAAGAAACGGCCAAGGTCAAACTGCGCTGGTATCTTCCCAACCAGAACAGGTTCTCCATCATCTACAGCAAAGCAAAGCTGTGTATGTTGACGTTTTATTACGATTGCGTGGCTCTGCGAGATGTACGCAGATTCCCTGTACATGACCTTAGTGCAAATTGCTTGGAAGGCATAGTCCACCTGAGAAGGTACCGTGAGTTTGACAAAGAGTATTACGAATATTTCTTTTCCTCGGCTTAAGATACACAACGACAAGAAAACTGTTTAACATGGTGTCCAATGGACTCTCTGGATTCAGCCTGTCTGCTGCCAGCTGTACCAAAAATGGATTTTATCGTTCATATTCTGAGGTTTCAATGTGCTTAAGGCGTGTGCTGATTTCGGTGACCTCCCAATCAGATTTCGTTAGATCTCTGTCCAAATTGATCAGGCTCTCAGCTGTGACTTCATTCTGTTCCTCATTCCTACGTTTCTTATGGGTTAAAAGTTACATATGGTACTACTCACGTCTGCCTCTCCTTTCTTTTAAGCTCAGTGCGCTGCATCAACCATTGCATAACATCTCATACGACCTTGCACATACACCATTCTCCCCACCTTACATCATGCTCAAACTACCTGGCCGCTGTCACCACAAGGAATGCTTTTATCTGGAGGGCACGGCGGATGAACACAAAAGTCCTCATCACTTTCATCAAAACAATCCGCGTGATAATCACAAACCAGAGTGAAAGGCAAAGGCTGTCTGTCACTGACACAAAGGAAGTACTGGGATTCCGACATGTTGGGTGCTCTGCACCAAGATGACGTCACGGCAGTGATAGCATCTCGTGAGAACAGAGTGTTGACGTTGTTGTCAGCCCAACAATGACTCTGGACGTCACACACCAGAAATCCCGGAATCATGTCACCCCCAGGACACTGAATAGACGAGAAAGGGTAGATGTGGTTGGTTAAAGAAATGTTGGCAAGTTTCGACTGTGCCCTGTTGTTCTTGCTGTTGAGTTTGCTCCTGTTGTTGTTGTTGTTGTTGTTGTTGTTCTAGCTGTCCTCTGTTAGGTCGGTTGGACCCAGAGGGGCTATCAAATTCACACAAGTAGAAGTAAGGCTTCTGTTGAAGACATGTGCCGGTCATGTGCACGAATTCTTCACTGTAGTAAACGATTGCACCACACTGAGGGACAAAATGCTCCTTGCCTGTTATCACACACACACACACACGCACGCACGCACGCACACACATTTACAAGCAAGAAAAAGCACACACATGCACAATCAGAGAGAGAGAGAGAGAGAGAGAGAGTTTTGTTAAGGATAAATGGATAAGCTGACAGCAAGATAATGAGAATACAAACATTTTTTTTCTTTCCTTCATTTTCATTTTTGCTGTTGTCAAGGTTTGTAAGGCACACACGAGAAAGGACAGCATCAAGGAAAACATTTATAGAATAAACTGAAATGTGTATCATCACAACGAAGAAAAAAAGAAATCAACGGTTCATCCTTTCTACTGTAGCACTCCCAACCACAGTGGTTTAAGTAGTTTAACTTCAGTGTTTAAAGTAAAATTAATAAGTACATAGAAAATAAGCTCTTGCTGTGTTAACAATGCTGGTGTACATATACCATACCTGTATCTTCTTTATTACTTTTCTGATACGTTCCTTAATGGAAACCACTTCCTGTTAAATTCCAGTGGCCATTACACAATGGCATCTGCCAGGGAGCAATTATGTCCCTTCCCGTATTAATGGAATGCCCTGTGCGTGCCTGCACCTTATGTGAATACAGCGCAGGTTTCCAAGGATGGTGCAGGACTGCTCCCAGCTGGTTTGTTCGGCAGTTGAGGACAGTACTTCTCTGGGTCCTACCCGCACCTTCGGGTGTTTTTTTCTTGTCTGCCTTTTGGCCCACTCTGGGGAAAGGTCAAGTGACGGTGAGGAAAGACCCACTGACCGCAGGGAAAGTCCTGTTGACAGCGGGAGAGACTGTGACCTGGGATTCTCATCAGAGGCCGTGTAAGACCTCATGGCGAAAGCTTGGCCGTGTCTGGAGTTGTGCTGTTGTTGCCTGTTAGCAGAACAGCAACGATTGAGGCTACGGGATGCACACGGCAGTTGCTTGGCGGTGGATTTTTGCCGGTGGACTCTGCAGTTATGAAATACGGGCTGGTACACCCATGGGAACACTCCCCGTGGTGGTTCTGTCGTGTCACATCTGATGGCCATTACGGAATGGCATCTGCCAGGGAGCAATGATGTCCCTTCACGTGTTAATGGAATGCCCTGTGCGTGCCTGCACCCTATGTGAACACAGCGAAGGTTTCCAAGGATGGTGCAGGGTTGCGCTTAGCTGCTTTATTCGGCAGTCGAGGACAGTACTTCTCTAGGTCCTACCCGCACCTCTGAGTGTATCTTTTTTTCTTGCACAATGCTAGTGCGCATACACCAGTAGTATCTTCTTTATTATTGTTCTGATAAGTTCCTTGACTGACTCCACATTTTTTGTTAAATTCTGTAGATCTCATTCCTAGACGGCGGATATACTCTTACATTCACATTGATGCCAAATACCTATTCAAAAATGATTGGACTAAAGGCTTATTCTTATTATTCTTTTCAATTCTAAGTGTGTGAAACAGTATTTAGCGAAAGTAGAATGCAGTCAATTACTTTACCCTTTCTATGTATTTTCGTTGTAACCAAAGAGGATGATCTTACTATTGATATATGATCTGAGGCAATGATCACATTTCTCTTTATCAAAAGACAATAACTCCTCCCACAGGCAGTTCGAAGAAGGAATATACCACAAAGAAAACTGTGTTGTATCTTTTGTTGTCATAATAAAAACATGTGTGTGTGTGTTTTGTGATTCCTTTCTTTTTGACAATCTGCCTGATCTGTAACATACTATAACATATTGAAAAAAAATAATACATCGTACCATTATCTCCTTTATTTTTTCCCCATTTTATTTGCAGACAATAAAGAATTTAATTTTGATCATGATTTTCTTGTTACACAACATTTTGCAATACACTGTTGATCCTCTATAGGTTAATAACATGATGTGCTATGTTTTACTTTTCTTATTTTGTTTCATTTAAGACATGATCTTTTCACAGAGTATGTATAAGTCAAATTATCACACGAATGTCTCTGCATCCACACTCACATGCAAAGCAGAGCATGCGCCCCGCATGCAACCACACATCTGACTCTCTTTCTTTCAAAACAAACACATCTGAAATCATTTCAAAAGTTCTTTCTGCACTTATTTTTATTTATTTATTATCATTCTTTTTGGCGCACGGGGATTTTAAACTCTCTTTTTTTTTTTTTGCCAATATGCACGACCCATCTTACAATATTTCCTAAACACATCCACATCAAACATTATTGTTATTTTTTTCTCTTTATTTTTCTTCTGGGTCACTAAGTAGCCGATCCCGCCCACTCCCCACCCCCAACCCCACCACAAACATACTTTGGGTTTACTTGCGCCAACTCTTAATCAAAGTATCATTATTTCTATCCATCATTTTTTTTTTCTTAAGAAAAAAAAAATCACGATATACTTGAGAAGCGGACGGGAAGGGACTGCCAGGGTACACAAACCGGGTGTCAAATGCGGGTGCTTGCTCACGAAAGACAAGACACTTAGATCAGTAAATATTTTATAGTCGATAACAGGACCCACATCTTACCTTTCGAGTGTGTAAACAGGGTAGCATTTGGAAATGAATCCCACCACAAACAATGAAAAATTTAGAAACAGTAAACAAGTGGGGTAGTTTTGCTCCCATAAGGAAACCTAACACAGAGTAACTTTTATTCAAGACTGGCACAGCCTTTTAAACTTGAATAAAGTCAGACATATACAAAGACGAACAATCTAATAGTGGGGGGAAACAAGCGCAGGCCAACAACAACTAAATTGTCTTCATAGTAATCACTTGGCAAAACTTTGGACTTAAAGGGGGGGGGGGGGGGGGGGGGGGGGGGGCAGGAGGTTGAAGATGTTAAAACTGGGAACTTGAAATTAAAAAAAATAAATCAGATATGAAAACTCTTCACTGGCTGCATAAGGGAACCATCGCAATCCCTCTTAAAGGCAGATATATTTGTATAGTCTGCTCCGAGGCCTTTCGTCCGCTGGGTCGGAACTCATCAGGGAGACACGGCTGGTTGTATCTGCGCTCCTGGCGTCAAATAGAGACACACCACCGTCCATAATACCGTGGTGTTCTCACCACAAGGTGTTAGGTTTCCTTATGGGAGCAAAAAACTACCCCACTTGTTTACTGTTTGTTGTTTACTGTTCCCTGCCTCATTTCATTTCCAATTTCGAAAAATTTAGAATTTTAAAATGGCGAGAAAAGTTTGTAATCAAAATGTTCAAATATGTTCACACATCTCATATTCACCGTAGAATCAAAAATAAACTTCTGTCTTTTATTCTTTTTTTTTCAAACTTATCCCTGTCTGGTCCGCTGCCTTGAACAAAGTGCCAGGCAATCTTTGTTTCCCAGGAGCACAAATCACTCAAACTCTCTCTCTCTCTCTCTCTCTCTCTCTCTCTCTCTCTCTCTCTCTCTCTCTCTGTATGTGTGTGTCTCTCTCTCTTCACACTCTTCTCAGGGCGCACGATACAAATATTCCAATTAATTCATCAATCAAATAATTTGTTTACAAAAACTGGAAGAGAAAACGCGTCTTGTTGATCAATTAAAAAGGGAGGAGGAGGTGTGCTGGCTGATACATCTTGTGATTTTTTTAAGTTACAAGTTTTATTAAAGATCTAAAATGCAATCAACTACTTTCTCTTTCTCTTACCTGCCTCTAGTGCCAGATATGATAGACGATTTCAGGATTAACTGAAAGCGGGAGAAAATGATCAGTCCATTGGAGCTAACTCGATCACTACTGAAAATCCACAACGTACTATGAGTAAAGAAAAATGAATACTTGGAATTTCCTTATATCTTTGAGAGGAAGTTCTCCACTGGAGGTGGCGTGACGACCGATGGAAAAAAAAAGCTATGAAGATTTTGATGGATGAACACTAACCGCAACATGTCAGCCATTGGAAGAACATGGGCATAGTTTAAAGGCAATGTCAAGGATACCCATGCTGATTCTTAGGATGAAAAACATACGGGCTCTCGATGCTAGACGCCCGAACTTCAGCGTGCCGCTTGAAACTGCAAAATAGGAATGAGAGAAATAAGGGGATAAAATAGACCACAAGCTGAATTCAGTGACAAGAAAGACCACACTGTGCAGAGACTAGTTACATAGATAGAAATCATAAATGCAGAACATAGAGACGCCTATGACAGTTTTCTTGAGCAGCCTGTCAAGAATCCGTGTACCTACTGTCCGAGCGAAAACCTACTGGAATCTCAGACTTTGGTAGCCGTCAGTACTAGACAGAAGGTCCCTCAAGAAACCACCAGCACGGGCCGAGGTAAAGCACGTGGTTAGGGAGGTCAGAGCCGGATCATCCTGGACCTAATGGAATACTGTGTGCCAAAGCCCTTGAATGGCTTCAGAAACCGATAAAATCTCCATGGATGAATCTGTAGATCATCGTTTTGATATTTGCTGAAATTTACATTCCAAACGAACCACACAGCAGATCCTGAATCACATTAAGTAGATCATTTCCCTGGGGGTTCCATGATAACGCCTGTCTGGTGATGTTACTGGCTGGCTTCCTCAGGGTGTGCCCAATCCATCCCCATCTTCTGCGCCGGATCTCATCTTCGGTTGGCAGTTGGTTGGTACGCTGCACATGTCTGAGTTGCTGATGGTGTTGGGCCAGTGGATCTGGAGGATTCTTCTCAGGCAGCTGTTGATGAAAGTCTGCACTTTTTCCTGGTGGGTCTTTGTTGTCCTCCATGTCTCGCTCCATACAGTAGCACACTGACTTGACGTTGGAGTTGAACAGCCTGATCTTCGTGCGAGTCGATACCACCTTGGAGCTCCATATGTTCTTCAGTTGCAAGTATGCTGCCCTTGCCTTGCCGATTCTTGCTCTGACGTCTGCGTCTCTGTGCACCCTGCTTGTCAATGATGCTGCCCAGATATGTAAAGGCCTCCACTTCTTCCAGCTCACTTCCATGCAGTGTGACTGGGTCCTCACTTTTCGTGTTGATCTTGAGGATCTTGGTCTTGCCCTCATGGATCTTGAGACCAACTCGTGAAGAGGTGGCTTCCAGCTCTGTTGTCTTGTCCTGCATCTGTTGGTGGTGCTGTGGGAAAGCAGGGCTAGGTCGTCAGCGAAGTCCAAGTCATCAAGCTGGTCCCATAGTGTCCACTGGATTCCATTTCTTCTGTGTGCTGTTGACCTCTTCATGGTCCAGTCGATCACCAGGAGGAAAAGAAAAGGCGACAGGAGGCAGCCTTGTCTGACTCCAGTCCTCCTCACCCCGAAGCTGTCTGTGAGCTGTCCACCATGGACCACCCGGCAAGTCATTCCTTCGTAGGAGTTCTTGATCAAGGTGACCAGCTTAGTTGGCACTCCATAATGGCGTAGCAGCTTCCAGAGGGTTTCACGGTCAACGCTGTCAAACGCCTTCTCATAGTCGACGAAGTTGATGTATAGCGATGAGTTCCACTCTAAAGACTGCTCAACGATGATACGCAAGGTGGCAATCTGGTCGATGCATGATCTGTTCTGGGCGAAGCCGGCCTGCTGGTCTCTCGGAGGAGGGGGTCAACTGCACATTTCATTCTCTCCAGGAGGATCCTGTTGAAGACCTTTCCTGGCACTGACAGAAGCGTTATTCCTCTGTAGTTTGCACAGTTGCTGAGGTCTCCTTTCTTGGGTAGCTTGATGAGGTAGCCCTCCTTCCAGTCTTCTGGTACCTCTTCTTCTTTCCCAAATCTTCCCAAAAAGAGGTAGAGAGCATCTCTACGGTTGTTTCTAGGTCTACCTTGAGTGCTTCTGCAGGGATGTTGTCTGGTCCTGCCGCCTTGCCGTTCCTCAGTAGCTTGATGGCTTTCCTGATCTCCTCTCGTGTTGGTTGCTCACAGTTGATGTCTAGGTCTCTGTCGGCTGGATCGATGTCAGGGGGATTTGGAGGGACCCGGGTCTGTTCAGAGCTCTTCAAAGTGCTCTGCCCATCTGTTCAGTTGTTGCTCTGTTCCCTGGACAGTGTTTCCTACCTTGTCCTTGATGATTGTCGCTCGGGTCTGCTGTACTTCCCTGATAGTTTCTTGGTGGTGTCGTACAGCTGCTTCATGTTGTTACTGGCTGCTGCTGCTTCTCTCTGCTTCTTCTGCCAGGCTGTCAACATACTTCCGCTTTATCTGCTCTTGCGCTATTCTTCACTTCTCTGTTGCTTTTGTGAAGTTTTCTTGTGCTTTGGCCTTTGCTGCCCTTGTTCGGCTGTTGTGTTTACTGCTGCCTTCTTCTGCTTTCTCTCCTGTATTTTGCGCAGTGTGTGTCTGCTGATATCCATTCCTTCTGTTTGTGTCTCTCTGGGGCCCACTACTTCCTGACAGGTTGATGTGAGTGTCTCCTTCACTTTTTGCCAGTGGGTCTCCAGATCAGCCTCTTCCTCAAGTAGTTCTTGTAGCACTTGGTATTTGTTGGTGAGGGACAGCTTGAAATCTTCTCTAGTCGTTGGGTCTTTCAGTAGGCTGAGGTTGTACTTCTGCTTTGTAGTTGGTTTCATCCAGTTCTTCTTCAGTTTCATCTTCAGCCTGGTGACCAGTAGGTGGTGGTCAGATGCAACGTCCGCTCCTCTTCTCACCTTTACATCCTGTAGGGACCTCCTGAATTTCTTGGCCATACAGATGTGGTCAATTTGATTTTCTGTCGTTAGATCTGGTGATACCCAGGTGGCCTTGTGTACTCTTCTGTGGGGAAAATGCTGCCACCAATGACCAGGTTGTTCATCGCACAGAAGTCTGCAAATCTCTCTCGCCATTCTCATTTATCTCTCCCAGTCCGTGTCTTCCCATCACTTCCTCATACCCGTGTTGTCTTGTCCGATTTTGGCATTGAAATCGCCCATGAGGATGTTGACGTCTCTCTGGGTACTTGGCTATGACGTCCTGCAGTCTGTCGTAGAAGCGGTCTTTTGCTTCTTCATCGCTGTCATTGGTTGGAGCATAGCACTGGATGACATTCATTTTGATCTTCTTCTTCTTAGTTCTGAAGGATGCTGCGATGATTCTTGGTCCGTGTGCTTCCCCATGCTATCAGAGCTTGCTGAGCAGGTCGAGACAGCATGAGTGCTACACCCTCTGTGTGTGGAGCGTTGTCTTCTTCATGTCCGGAATACACAGCAACATCTCTCCGCTGAGTAGTCTCTTTTGTCCTGACTGTGTCCAACGGGTCTCGCTGATTCCGAGCAGTGTGAGGTGGTAGCTTTTCATTTTTCTGCTGCTACTTGTAATGTTTTTCCCGTCTCATACATGGTCCTCACATTCCATGTTCCGACTTTGATGGTCCTAGTCGATAGAAGGGGGGTCGGCCTTGTGGCTTCCGTTGACTCACGGCTTTCACCACACGGCGTCATACGTCCTCTTGAGGAGGACCCTTCCTCTCCCAGAAATGTTTGCCTATCTAAACACAAACTCCCGATTCACACTCTTAGATCAACGAAATCCAATTAATAGTCACACAATGAATTTTTCATTCATCCATCAACAGTTTCATATTTTTATGCACGATGCATCAAATATTTACTCTCACTCAACTACACTACACTCAGTCGCACCGTACATTCACCCAAACTTATTCCGATGGCCCACACTCGCACCCTGGCACAAAATCGTCTCCTTTGTTTCATGTATTCAGGTCCTCATCCTAAAGTTTTGCTTCAGGAACTCAACACAGTCCCATTCTTGTCACTTCAAAGTCGCATCCATGAAAAGAATACAAATATTCGACCCCTCCTCCACACCACGCATGCAGACACAATGGGCTGGGCAGATCCGACTCCCTCTCTGGCTCTCAAAACCGGACGGCAGCTTCTCGATAGTTTCAGCTAATGCACAGCCCCAAGAATACAGTTGACTGTGTCAGACGAACAGTTTACAAATTACGCTAGTCTCATGGTCACGCCAGCCATTTCTGCAAACGGCTCCACAGACGTGGGAGGCAAACCAAACGAATACTCCACTAGGATCGCCACATCTTCAGGCAGCTGTAGAAATCCACAGGAACAAGGAGACACAGACCAACGTCCCTCAGATGCCTAACATCTAGAATTTAGGGAGCCCAGCTCAGAGAGCCAGCTCATAGAACAGCAGATCAAGAAGCCTAGCTTGTAACTCTCACCATATAGCCGTTACTATGCTGTAGTTAAGTGACGTGTTATCTTAATCATTACGTCGCTACCACCAAGATGCGTAAATCTGATACTACACACAACATACCAAGAGATAATCCTGAACACAACTAGGCAACTACAAAATAAAACACGGGACAAATTTTGAGAAAATCAGATGTATATCTTTGGGGTTACCAATGATAAAAGACCACACTTATCCTGCCGTGACTTTGCCTCAATCTGGCAAATTCAGATGAATCTGTTATATAAAAGATAATTCTAGTGGCCCTTGCATTGTACCATACTCTTTACAATATCCTATAAAAACTGAAGAAGTGTTCGATTGCTTCCCAGTGATGTTTTTTACAGATAAATTGACAGCAGACTGGATCCGTCTGAAAACTGGCTCTGATAAGAGAAAACTAGCTGAAAGTGTTATATTCACTGTAGGCGAGCAAGCTCTTCCAACAAAGACATGAGAAACAGTTGTACAAGGACTCCTGGAAAAGCACAAAGGTGGACCATAAAACCAAGTACGTGTTTTCTATTTATACATGAAATAGACGTGGAAAGAAGAAATATTCAAAACGGTAGAATTTTGATATCAAACTGATTAAAAGTCAAATTAAAGTAGTGTTATAGTGAACTAATTCTCTACGTTCTAAGTCATGTTTTGATTTCAATCTTTTCGGCAATTGTGCCTGCTAAGCATCTTCTCAAATACCAATAACAAAGCAGGTGCATTTCTTTGGGTTTCAGGGACACAATATCTAAAAATATACAAAATAAAGCTCTCCTTACTATGCATTTGATGCGCTATTAACGTGATCTTTTTCAGGCTGATATGTCCATCTTGAACAAAGAGTAAGCTATGAAGAAAGGAAAACTGAAAGGTCGGAGTCGGGTCTGTGCCAGCTGAATAAAGGCAAGAGCTGGATATTACAAGACGGGTAGTCGCTCCAAATTCTGACCAAACTGGATAAAGCAGGATAATGACACTGAAGACATTATCACCAGAGATCCGACCTGAAATATCATACATAGCCAAACAGATACCAATGAAGGGAACTATCAAGGCGACAGTCATGTGTTTTGTTTTACCATACGGTCTCTGCTTTCTGGGGCCTTTTGCTGAGGCCATTCTATACCAGAAAGTGACAGATACAGTTAATACATTTCCAGTGATGGGCTGATAGCTCTGGATAAGGACTGGAGCGAGGAGTCCGGCCCCCAT
>JADBJO010002894.1:159367-164367 GCA_016801955.1 Conus betulinus | reverse complement strand
CGAGACCTCTAATGTGACTACTTAGGTCTAAGAGGAAACTTCCAGACAAAGATGGCGCCGCAGATCCCGTCAAATTTGCCCCGAGTTTCTGGAGACGATTCAGAGTCAGAACAGGAACACCATAGTGATGTTTTGGAGCTGAGAAAAAAAGGGGGGAACTGAAAGAATTGGAGGGAAAAGAGGCACAACTCTTCGGTTTGCAGAATAAAACAGCTGACCAGTCAGAGACAAATCTGACCTTGCTGAAAGAGATAGCTACAAAATTAAGTGGTGCGGACAAACCTGTAAGTGAATAAGTGAGAGAGGAACTGGCAGAAATTGATAATGGTGAGTTCACAAACAAGCTTAGCCCAGATCTGCAGAAGAAGAAATATGAAGCCTACAACAGACTGGCAAATTGTCAGAAATTGATTGTCCCAACGGTAAATCACGAAACATGGTCAAACTTGCCGTCAAAGGCCATCAAACGCGACCTGAAAATGCAACATATTCAAAGAGCGGTCACCAAGGCAGCGATTGCGTGTGTGCGGGTCGCGAACGGATTACTTGATAGCGTCTTGCCCAGTTCAGAGGCCGATTCTGAAGCCATTAAGCATTGCACCAGTGCAGTGGCTATTTTGGGTCACGTTTCGCGCGATAATTCGTTGCGCAGGCGCAGTGGTATCAGACCACTTGTGAACAAGCAGTATTTGTGGATCTGTGATGAATCGGTCCCGATCACAGACCAGTTGTTTGGGGACACTTTGTGCTCAACACTGAAAGACGTGCGTGAGACCGACGGCATCAACTCCAGTGTAGGCCATGAGTACAGATTCTGTGGAAACACCCGCTACTATTGTGAACAAGCGGGCGGTTCTTACTACTCTGAGTCAGATTGTACATGTGGTCATTTTTAGGCCAAAGGAACAGACCAAACAAAAGATAGCACTGGTTCCAGCAGAAATGAGGAGATCGGAATCCCAGCTCCCAATAGAAGAGGTGAGCTTGGTTCCATTTTTAAAAACCTCAGAAACATGAACTCAGTGATAGAAGATTAAGATAGTTTAAGATGCATGGTCTAAAATCACTTTAGACACAGAGATTTTAAGCATGATAGATAGATACCCCACTTGTTTACAGTTTGTTGTTTACTGTTCCCTGCCTCATTTCATTTCCAATTTCGTTTTGATTAAATCGAGGTTATATGTATTTGTTTCTGTCTGTCTTTGGGTTTGTCTTTTGATCTCCCTTGCATCCTTGGGTGGATCCTCAAGCATAGGCCCAAAGATTGCCCTCTACATTTTATACTATTTGCATAATATCTGTAGTTTTTCAGCAACTTTTTTCCTCCCTACACTTTCGTTTGGTTTCCTTTAGTACTCTCCGAGCTGGCTGCTTCGGGGGTGCTATTGGATTCTTTTTTTGCACCCTTGGTGGTGAGAATACCATGGTATTATGGACTGTGGTGTGTCTCTATTTGACGCCAGGAGCGCAGATACAACCAGCCGTGTCTCCCTGATGAGTTTCCCGACCAGTGGACGAAAGGCCTCGGAGCAGGCAATACAAATATATCTGCCTTTAAAAGGGATTGCGATGGTTCCCTTATGTAGCCAGTGAAGAGTTTTCATATCTGATATATTTTCTTATTTTCAAGTTCCCAGTTTTTACATCTTCAACCTCCTGTCCCCTTCCCCCTCCCTTAGTCCAAAGTTTTGCCAAGTCATTACTATGAAGACAATTTAGTTGTTGGCCTGCGCTTGTTTCCCTCCCACTATTAGATTGTTCATCTTTGTATTGTCTGACTTTATTCAAGTTTAAAAGGCTGTGCCAGTCTTGAATAAAAGTTGCTCTGTGTTAGATTTCCTTATGGGAGCAAAACCTACCCCACTTGTTACTGTTTACTGTTCCCTGCCTCATTTCATTTCCGATTTCGTTATGATAGATGCGGTTAAGGTTGAATTTGACTGTCCTTTAGACCAGTTATCCAGGTTGTCTTGCACGAAAACAAACGTCACAAATCAGGAAGAGTGTAAGTTCATTGATTTAAAAGTGCAGAAGTTGATATCCAAGAAAGTCATTTCCCTTTGTGAGCATTGTCCTTGTGAAGTTATTTCTCCATTTTTTTACCAGGAGAAAGAAAGATGGATCTTATCACATGATCTTAAATCTAAAAAGACTCAATGTAAAAGTCAGTTATCATCATTTCAAAATGGATACTCTGAACACTGCCCTGACTTTGATAACTCAAGGATGCTTTATGGCCGTAATTCATCTGAAGGATGCCTATTACTGTGTAGCAATGCATGAATGCCACAGGGAAATACTCAGATTTCAATGGAAAGATCAACTCTATGAATTCGGTGCTTTACCCAATGACCTATCATCAGATCCCTGTTTTTTCACAAAGCTGTTGAAACCTGTCTATGCCTCCCTTAGAATGAAAGGTCATGTATCTGCGGGTTTTTGGGTGATTCTCTGTTGATTTGACTTACAGAGAGCAACTTCATGAGGAATGTTACAGACACCACGGATTTGTCTTCAAAAGTTAGGATTTATCATTCACCCAACCAAGTTGGTTATTCAGCCCCCAACAAGGATTTAATACCTTGCAGTCATCAAAGATTCTGTCCCCATGAAAGTCACGCTTAGCGGTGAAAGGGCTGTCAGCATGCCGTCTAGTTGTCAAAAGCTTTTAGATGAGCAAAATCACACCGTTCATGAGGTTGCTCAAGGTATTGGAAAAACTGTTGCCAGCTTTGCTTTTGCTGCTGTCAAGTATGACCTCTCTGTTACAGACAGCTTGAGAAAGACAAAACACCAGCGTTGAAGAGGAGCAGAGGTGACTTTGGCCAACTCGTGCAGTGTCTGAAGAGAGTAAGGAGGAACTTAAATGGTGGATTGTCAATGTGTCTGATACAGAGAATGACATTTGCAGCACTGAACCAGATACAGCTGTCACCATCAATACTAGTGGCACAGGTTGGGGTGTGTGAGTGTGAAGAAACAGCTTCAGGTGGACATTGGTTGTCACATGAAAGTATCTTTCACATTAATTATTTGGAATTGAAAGCTGTTTTACTTGCTTTGCAGTCATTTTCAGGGAAAGCTGCAAAACAAACATGTCCGGATAATGATAGACAATACAACAGCAGTCAGCTGTATCAATCACATGGGAACAAGCCATTCAGATGCTCGTAATGACATGACATTTACATTTTGGTCATGGTGCATTTCTAAGAATATCTGGATCAGTGCAGCGCACATTCCAGGGAAACAGAACAAGACAGCTGACAAGGAGGCCAGACGCCAGAACACTGATGCAGAGTGGAAACTTGATGAGCAGGCTCTGCAGTCTGCCTTCCAGCAGGTCAGGGCCTGTCCAGATATATTGACCTCTTTGCTTCCAGCTTAAACTTTCAAATGTGGCGAAACATTTTATAGAGGCCGGATCCAGAAGCTGAAGCAATTGGTGCTTTTTCCATCTCTTGGTAGCATTTATGGTGGTATGCATTGGTTGGGCTTGTGGAAGAATGTAACAACCACACTCCTCCCTTTCCTTTTCAACAAACGACAGAGATCGAGTGTATAATGGCTAATGATTAAATGAATCTAATTTTTTATGATAATTCGGTGACTATGTGTTTTGATGGGCCAAACGAGTACTCACAACTTCTTGATAAAAACATTCAGAAAAAACTACGAAAAAGCTGATAAAACCATACACAACAACATCTGAAAAAAAAAGAAAAAGAACTTGTACACCACATGGATCTAGGTGACAGGGTGGAAACAACAGCAATAAAAGAAGCCTTCATTATGTTCAACAGAAAAATGGTTAATACTATACAAACCATACTTAGCAACTCTAAATACTAAAGTAGAAATAGTAAACAACTGCAGGCACAAATGGAAATCGTTGTCAGCAAACGCACCCTGAACTGTAAACAACCTGAAAAACCGAACAACACGTGCAGCCAATCCGCACGTGCAAAACAGCGACATCGGGCCATATAACACCGGCAGTAGGCGACCCAAAACCATCCTGAGGAGAGCCAGCGCTCGAAACAGACCTGTTGATTTTAAACTTCCTTTACCATTATATATATATATATATATATATATATATATATATATATATATATGTGTGTGTGTGTGTGTGCGTGTGTGTGTGTGTGTGTGTGTGTGTGTGTGTGTGTGTGTGGCGCACACACTTACAGTCTGTCACAGGCACTGTCTACATGGAGTACACCCGAACTATGGGTGTACAATATCAATATTTTTTTAATCAATTTTTATTTTTCTCCTTGCAAAAAAAAAAAAAAAAAAAAAAAAAACCCATCACATTTAACACAAATTCATAGCATTTCACTTCATATCAGCGTAAGATTCACACCATTTATGCTTCAACAGCCGTTTTGGCCAGGTACCATAAACAGTTTCCGTACCGTGTGTTAACATATTTGTACGGGATATTTTTTTTTTTTCAAAATCTGATTAAATACAGAACAAAAATAGGGAAAAAGCCAAAAAACAACAAAACAGAAACAACAGAGAGAGAGAGAGAGAGAGAGAGAGAGAGAGAGAGAGAGAGAGAGAGAGAGAGAGAGAGAGTATGGGCACCGACAAAGCCACCAGGGGATCTAAACGTGCATGCATGTTAAGTGACACAGAGACAGACTCGTCCCTAAGCATATGCATCAAGTCCAAAAGTTACATTTCTATTAAAGATTGGTACAGTTGCCATTTTTTCATGCAGTTTTTGACTTGACTTTACGTTTTTCGCAACTTGTTGTTCAAACTTATATCTTGTATTTAAATAATGTAGAAAGCTTATCAAAATTGGAGGTTTTTTTTCTCGCACTTGCATTTATAGAAAATATATTTTCCTCGAAGTAGAATGAAGTCAAAGGTTTCATCACCTCTGAAATGATCTGCATGCCCAAATAATACCAATTTAACAAATTCAAGCAAGCTGCATGCTCACACTTCTCTTTCATTATTGCTTGAAGTTGTTGCCAAAA
>JADBJO010002894.1:117500-147500 GCA_016801955.1 Conus betulinus | reverse complement strand
TGCTGCTGCTGTTGACACTGACGACCTAAACGTTTTTAGCGTACGCGCGCGCGCTTTTCACACACACACACACACACACACACACACACACACACACACACACACACACACACGCACACGCACGCACGCACGCACTCTCTCTCTCTCTCTCTCTCTCTCTCTCTCTCTCTCTCTCTCTCTCTCTCTCTCTCTCTCTCTCTCACTCTCTCTCTCACCACACAAAAAAAAAAAAATCCTGGCTCTGTCCAACAGTCAAACAAACCGTATCCTGACGCTAGCGGTTTGGGTACCAAACCTCAGCACCACAACCTGCCCCCCCTCCCCCACCCTCCCCCCCCCCCCCCCCCCCTCCCCCCCCCCCCCCCCCCCCCCCCCCCCCCCCCCCCCCCCCCCACCCCCCCAATCCCCCCCCCACCCCCCCCCCCCCCCCCCCCCCCCCCCCCCCCCCCCCCCCCCCCCCCCCCATGGAACGCTTTCCATCCCATGGAAAACACTTCACCTATCTACCCCCTACAATTCCCAGAGCGCGTGTGTCCTTCACAAAAGGGTTCAGACGGCAAATTGGCCTTGACTCTCTTTCTTTTTGTTTTCTTCCTTTCTTTCTTTCTTCCTTTTTTTCTTTTCTGTTTTCTCTGTCTTTCTTCCTTGCTTTTTCTCTCTTTCTTTTTTTCTTCTTTCCTTTTTTCTTTTTGTGTTAAGTTTCTTTCTTCCTTGCTTTTCTCTCTCTCTCTCTATCTCTCTGTCTCTCTCTCCCTTTCTCTCTGTCTCTCTCTCTCTCTCTCTCTCTCTCTCTCTCTCTCTCTCTCTCTCTCTCTTCCTTTCTCTTCTTCCGTTCCCTTACTTTCATTGTGTATTTTCCTTTACCTGTAAAAAAAGCAACTGATTTCTTTATCCCTTTTTTCGTTTTTTTGTTTTCTTTGTCTGTCATGCGTTTGTATTGTCCTTTGGTGTTTCTTTAGTTTTTAGATTGTTGGCAGCAGTTGGTGCTTTCGCTGCTTGTATCATGTTTGTTGTCGCTGCACTTGTTGGGTTTTCGGTCTTCTCTTTTTTTGTTGTTTACTGTTGTTGTTGTTGTTGTTGTTGATAATGTTGTTGCTGCTGCTGCTGCTGTTGTTTTCTTACTTTGTTGCTATTTGTTTTTGTTGTTGTAGTGTTGCTGTTGTCGTTGCTTTCTCACATTAAATTTTAACGAAAGATCACAGATACAAACAGGACAATGCGCAGTGTCCTCAGCACATAAATAACACATCTGTAGGAGACACAGAAGTATGCATAATTTTCTTTGAACAAAAGAAGAAAAGTAATGAACTGGTCCATTAAAAAAAAATTCATATTTCCTGCGACCATACGTTCAAATGAATTCCTTCTATAGAACACACACACACACACACACACACACACACACACACACACACAGTTCCCCCTTCCCTCGTTTATATGGTTTACCTTCCACAGATCACACAGAACTAACAAGGAGCCATCCCTTGTAAAAAAAAAACACAAAAAACATGCCCCAGTCATTGCCATCCACTCTGCGTCTGACTTGATTACACAGCGACAACTGGCACAAATGAACACAGACCAATCAACCGTGTGTGTGTCCTTCATTTCACGTCTATCCACTATTCGTGATATTAGACAAGAATCAAATCAACCGTCACTCAAAACTAGTGCGGCCTTTTGATCTTGATTCTACTTAAACAGAACCCACTCACGAACAGAACCAAATCGCCCTAGCTGGTATGAAGGGAAATCTCAAACGAGGCAGGGAAGACTAATCAGAAGAAGACGACCAAGTAGGGTAACTCTTGGTCCCATAATGAGGTAACTGCACGCCCATAAGGCCAAATTCCGGGGGAGTTGGAAATCCTTGGGGGCATTCATTTAGATTCCGGGGGTGTAATTATCTCATCAGTCGAGCAAGAGCTAGTTGCGAAACCGTTAATTACTCTTTATTGGTCCGCTTATTGGCCTGACAGAAAAAAAAACAAAAACGTCTGTTTTTACAATTCGCTGCTTGCACGACAGTCTTGGCAACTCCCAAAAAGGCTCATCAAGCGAGTGCGCACGCGCGCGCGCGCACACACACACACACACACACACGCGCGCGCGCGCGCGCGCGCGCGCGCGCACTCACGCATGCACGCATGTGCGAGCGCGAGCGCACGTACGCATGCACGCACGCACACACACACACGCACGCACGCACATACGCACGCACGCACGCACGCACGCGCGCGCGCGCGCGCACACACACACACACACACGCGCGCGCGCGCGCGCGAGCGCGTAGCGAAAACGTGCTGGTGTTTGCATGCGGAGAGAGAGAGAGAGAGAGAGAGAGAGAGAGAGAGAGAGAGAGAGAGAGAGAGAGAGAGAGAGAGAGAGAAACTCAATGCAGTTCTAGTTGGAACTTTTTATTACCCATCCCATAGTTCAAACTAGAAAGTTCTCAACACTTACACATAAAATGCATCCATGGATTATCATTAAAAAAAAAGTACTAAACCCGGTTTATGCCAGGAGGAATGCTGTAATAAAGGGTGTGAAATTCTGGGAAGCAGAGAAAGGGGGTGAACGGCGGAAGGGGGGGGGGGGGGGGGGGGTAAAGACAGGGAGAAAATGGGAAGAAGATTACCTGAGAGAGAGGGGTGACACTTTGACACTTGACGCTTTGATGTTTTGTGTTGTCATTACCAAAGAGGTCGTTTGACAAGGGGGGAGAGGTAAACAGAACAAAAACAGTTCCCTCTTCCTTTCCTGCGAACAAATAGTACACTTTCATTCCTAGTCTAGTGTACATCAAATCGAAAGTTAACAAAAACAAATAATTTAGTAACATTTCGGTATGTCCTCACCTCACGCACAGGAGTAATGCAGTAAGGTCAACAACAAACAACAACAACAACAACAACAAAAAACTTAAGAATGACTCAACCATCCACTCAATTAAATAATTACATTGTATTTCACTGATCTCTTCCACATGCGATGAATGATAATATTCATTCAGATATCTCATAATGTATTATCTTAAATTTCGCTATCCTTCATCTGTCTAATTTTCAATGCTTCCGCGATGAATTTCGCAACTGATTTGATTATAAGTTCATCATCTGATGATAACACGCCAGCGACATTTTGTCTTTTCGCTATATTTAACAGGAAAAACATGAACAATTTGTCCGCACTTCATTATAAGCAGTACAGTGGAACAGAAAGTGTTCTTCGTCATCAGTAATATGTCTACATGCAGGACAAGGAGATTCTGTGCATGTTTCACATAAACCATCTTTTGTTCGCATTAAAACCTACAGTTCTCCACCTAAATCTTGCGTAATTTATTCTGTGCCATTTATCTGTTATGGCATTGAGAAACTTTTCAGAATGAAACACATTCTTAAATGAGAAAAACCAGCGATATTTTTCTTTACTTTCAATATCTGAGTGCCAATTCTGTTTAAATGAACAAATAAGCCTGTCTTTAAATTCCGCAATGAACTGTTGCTCATTTCCTACTTCCTGGGTCATCCACACTATTCCAAAATCCTGTTCTGAGAGGACGTTTTTTTTTTACTTTTATTTTTTTATTTTAGTTTTCTTTACCTTTTTTCCATTTTTAGAAGCATATATATAGGCTAGCCTGCTCAAACGGACCGGGGTAGCTTCAAGATCTTCAACCAGTACTTAATACATTTCACAAATATACTTATATACAAAGGGTATCTGCCCTTTCTCCATATAAAACGGTGTTGGATGAATGAATAGGTACTTGAAGGAAACGCTTTATAACATACGTATGTACTTTTTCCATCTGTGAATTTTCATGTAAGCCCCAAATTTCAACTGCATATGTAAGAAGAGGTTTTATCTGTGTATCAAAACATTTTCCAAAACATACCACAGTCTGTGCAATTCCGTTTTCTCAGGGATTTTTCAGAATTTCAATAGTACCTTTTTCCCTTTTCTCAGAGATTCTTCCCATGCGTAACGAAAAGTTAATTTTGTTGAAAATATCATTCCAAGATGTTTAGATGAATGGACTACTTGAACATCTGTATTTCCATAAGACCATTTTTCATACACTGATAGGTGGCCACCCATTCTAAAGACCACTATATTCGTCTTATCCAAGATAACTGATAAACCTAAGCGGTCTGCTTCTTCTTTCAATACATTTAGGTGGCTTTGCAAACCAACAACTGTTCCGGACAGAAGAACAACATCATCAGCATACAGTAATAAAACTATTTAACTGCTCCAGGTATCATCTGGATCCCATGTCTTCCTTTGCGGGACAATTCCACCGCCAGTTCGTTTATGAAAAAAAAAAAAAAACACTGTGGACTCAACAAGCATCCTTGTTTTACTCCATTTGGACAATCAAAATAATCTGAATACTCACTCTTCTCGCGCACACATGCGAGCACTGAGTTGTAGAACCCTCTAATAGCCATGTGCAATTTACTATTAACAACACCACTTTTACGGAGTACATTCCACAGAGCATTCCGATCTACCGAGTCAAAGGCCTTCTTGAAATCTAAAATACAATGTAGAGCTTCGATTTGTAGAGTAGATGTTTCTGAATCTAAGAATATAGTGTAAATATATGATCTATGGTGCTGTAACTGGTTCTAAAACCTACTAGAGAGAGAGAGAGAGAGAGAGAGAGAGAGAGAGAGAGAGAGAGAGAGAGAGAGAGAGAGAGAATCCATTTGTTTCCAAGATAAAACATCTCTCTCATACACACACATTCTCTCTCTCTCTCTCTCTCTCTCTCTCTCTCTCTCTCTCTCTCTCTCTCTCTCTCTTTACCTCTCCTTACCCCTCAACCCCCCCCCCCCCCCACACACACACACACACACAACAAACGTGCGCACACACACACACACACAGACACACACACACACACACTCTCTCTCTCTCTCTCTCTCTCTCTCTCTCTCTCTCTCACACACACACACACACACACACATATGCGCGCGCACGTACGCACTCGCATGCACAAAACGCACTCGTGCGCGCGCACACGCATGCACTCACACACACACACACACACACACACACACCACACACACACACACACACACACACACACACACACACACACACACACACACACACACACACACACATCCATCCATCCATCCATTCATTCATTTATTCAGTTTAAACAGCTCCTATCCAGACGCTGTCTCCTCAATACCAATGGTCAAGGACATACTAAAATGAGTTACTGGATAGAAAAGATATAGCAACAATGCATTAATAGCTTCACATTTTCCTGACACAATACTCAAACGAGAGAAGGAAAAAGACGAATAAATGGTACATAAAATTGAGTGTAAAAAACACATGTAATCAACATCGCTGGAACACAAGTAAGCGTACAAAAAAGACCTAAAAAAATGAAAAGAGAAGAAGAAGAATGAATGAATGAATCTTTAATGGGTTGAGAATTAGGCTCATTGAAGGCCTTTTTACAATTTCTGCCCAACAACAACTATAAATTGAAAGAAAAAAAAAAATAAAATAAATAAAACCTACAAATTGAAAAAAAAAAAAAAAAAAAAAAAGGTAACATCAACTTTCAAAATAACATCAATATAACGATTTCATGCTTAAAATCTCTCTCTCTCTCTCTCTCTCTCTCTCTCTCTCTCTCTCTCTCTCTCTCTCTCTCTCTCTCTCTCTCTCTCCACCCCTCTCCTCCACCCCCCCCCCCCCTCAATCAACTGCATCGTTTATCTGCAGTGCACTTTTTTTGTCTCTGGTAAGTATGTACGGTCAGGCTAATGTCTACGCACAGGTCAGTCATGAGTATCAAAAAGAAGTAACTTTACTTCATTTTTGAAAGCTGATAATTGGGGAATATTTCTGTATTTTGTGGGAAGTGTGTTCCATTCTTTACAGCCACAGAAGGAGAAACTTGTTTTGAATAAATAAATCTAGATTAGCTTTAGGAATAATGAATCTGAGCGAATCATGATGGTGATGTAAATGCACTATTGATTTTAGATAATCTGGGCATGCGTCATGAACAATTTTGTGCATAAGGATCAGAGTGTTGAAAGTTATACATGAGTGAAGAGGTAGTATTCTATTGTATCTAAATACATCATGCGTAGAAGGATCGGATTTTTTCTGACAGCAGCTGATCATCTTAATGGCTCGCTTTTGCAATGAACAAAGTGGTTTTAAAGTAGATGGCGCACATTTACCCCAGATAATAGAGCAGTAGTCTAGTCGAGCCTGAACAAAAGCAAAATAGTACATTTTTTCGTGAATGTTCGTTGAGAAAGTGTTTGTTTTATCTGTGACAACTGGAACACACAACACACGAGACTTGTTTGATTAGGTTATGGATCTGATCTGATCGTGCCAGGAAAGATTTTCATCGATGACGATGCCTAATAATAATTGTGCTTTGTAACTTGTTTTATTGTTTTATCTTTGTACATTATTTTTAATTTTGCTTCTTTTATGACTTGTCTTTTTTGACGTGCACATATTAAGATAGACTCGGTTTTATGAGGATGAACAAGCATGTCATTTGAATCACACCAGTATTCCACTGATTTCATGCTTGCATTTAAATGATAATTAATTTCATCGATGCTATGACTAGAGTATTGTAAAGATGTATCGTCAGCGAACAAATCACACACTGCATTTTGAATTGATAAAGGCAGATCATTTATGTAGAGAGAGAACAACAGGGGACCTAAGATTGATCCCTGTGGCACACCTCTCGGCAACTGTCTTTTAGAAGAAATAACACCTCGTGAAAAAACGGATTGCGCGTACGGTTTGACAAATAAGATCTGAAAAATGATTCCGTATCGTTGTCAACGCCCGTAAACATTAAGCTTTTTTTAGCAATATATTGTGATTAATTAAATCAAAAGCCTTTGTTAAATCAATAAACACTACACCACACTGCTTTCCTGTTGTTGATATCTTTTAGCCACAAATTTGTGATCCGACACAAAGCCGTTTCACATGAATGTAGTTTCCTAAATCCTGACTGATTGATATACAACAGTTTATGTTTCTCAATAAAAGATGATAGATGGTGATGGATATGACGTTCTAGTGGCTTTGAGACGGACGATAGCAGCGAAATTGGTCTGTAGTTATTTGGATCATCTAAATTCCCTTTTTGTGCAGAGGGATAATTTTTGCATGTTTGAATGCTTCTGGAAAGTATTGTTTAGAGATAAACATAGATTAAAGAGGTATGTAAGAGAATCTACAATATATGGTACAGATAGTTTTAAACATCTTGGGACTGATTCCATCAAAACTGTAAGAACTTTTATTTTTCAAGGTTGATAAATATAAAAACACTTCATTAACAGATAATAAGGGGATAGAAAACTTTGCGTGTATATTTTTTGCATCACAAAATTTCTGTAAATTCGCAGTATCAAAAATGCTAGTTTAGTTTATCTTTCCTATGTTTAGCTTGTTACCAATATTCGCAAAATGATCATTTAGTGTTTACTACTGGAATGGAACATTCCTGTCTTGATGAACACGGTCCTGTAAGTTTATTGATAGCTTTCCAAATAGAAGCTCCGTTGTTTTTTTTTTTTTGGACCAATTTTCTGAAAGAATCACATTTAGATTTTCTAATCATGTACTTCACAATGTTGCGTTTTCTCTTATACTCTTTGTCAGAGCCTGCACTTTTTAAATTGTCCCTCTCGTCCATGGCATTCAGAATATCCTGAGTGAGCCAGACAGGCAGGATATCTGATTTGACTCTCGCCTCTGGATCAATGGGATGTGTTTGTCGACAATATTCAGAAAGGTTCTCGTCCAAAAAGCAAGGGCTTCATCTGGATCGGTGTAGCTATAGATGTTTGCAAAAGGCGACGAAATGAGGTCAGATTGAAAAGCGTGTAAGTTGAAGTTTTTGAAAGAACGAAATGTGATTACCCAAATGACTTGCTTTTGGAACTTTAAAACCCTTTTTTCCAAGTTACGCAAACAGCATTGTGGTCACTTGCACCAGTACGCGGTACACATATTTCTGTAAGTGCCAGCAATGTTCGACGAATATATGTGGTCTATAAGGGTATTAGATTTTGAAGTAACTCTAGTCGGTAACGAAATGCACTGATGAAGATTATATGAATTAGCAATGTTGGACCATTGGGAACAAGACTGAAATAGATCTATATATTGAAATCTCCCAATAATAGTATTTCTGTTTTCAAAAGCCATACTGTGTCCATCATCTCACAAAAAAATCGTTATACCAGCTGGACTTACTTTTAGGGATGTCTGTATACAAATCCGACAAGAATTGACGCTAATGTCTTACTTTTTGACTGAATTTCAAGCCACGTTATTTCAATATTTTTGTGACAGAGATCATTACGAATTTTGAATGAGATATCTTTTTGGGACGTAGACAACAATACCTGTTTCAAGAATATTTTCAGGATTTCTCCGGACTATTGAATAACCAGGAATGGATATTGAATTGTCACCAACGCGGCTGTTTGTCCATGCCTCAGAAAATCCAAAGACATGGAAAGGTTTTATGATTATTATGAATGATTTTTGATACATCAGACATTTTGTTAATGAGATGACAAATATTTAGGTGACCTATGCGCAGACCGTCATTGACGGGCCAATCTGATACATTCACATTGGTTGACATTGGTGAAAGTAGGGAAGCAGCGCTACCTGGAGATATACAGAATTACCACGTGAAATAGAAAGGATACGGAAACGATCAGTTCAGAATAGTTATAGTCCAACTAGTGCATTGGTCATCTCATGGCTCACTATAGATACACAAGTTGTATGGAAGCCCTGATGATTGCTAATGAGTGGAATAGCATGCAATCCGAACCACTACTAAATAAGAGAATTAATTTGGGGGTGGGGCTTCAAAGGGGGAAAACAGTCTGCTGAGTAAGGGAGAGGCAGGCTGGAGAAGGGAGTTGAATGTCTGGGAAATAGGTCAACATTCATATTTTGGTGACCAAGATTTGAATAACAGAACTGATTAACTTGGTCTAAATTGTGACTGTCGTTTCTTCTGTTTGATGACCGCGAGTAGATGTCGTAGCGCCGCCCCACACGGTGAGGGGAAGACTGTAGAAACACACGGTGAGCGGCGGCTACAGGGTTGTCATGGTGAACGGCAGCTGGACGGTATTCATGTCGAGGGGCGCCTGCAGGGTGGTCACGGTGAGCGGCGCCTGCACGGTTGTAACGGTGAGCGGCACGGTGAGCAGCGCTTGCTGGTAAACACGGTGAGCGGCACGGTGAGCAGAAGAAGAAGAAGAAGAAGAAAAAGATACCTTACAGACTGTCTTTGGACACAGTCGGGTTCATTATTATCTTGGGGCACAGAATGAAAAAAGAGGGAGGGGACAATATATAGGGAGGCAGATTGGATCCTTGCGAGTGTACAATGGCCTCAAAAGAAATGTGTACACATAGTCAAATGAATTGGGTCGCCAATTCATTGATAAGTATGTGAAAAAGGGGGGATAATGAAAAAAAAATTCAGGATGCACACACACACACACACACACACACACACACACACACACACACACACTCACTCACTCACTCACTCACTCACTCAAACACAGACGCGCGCGCGCGCTCGCGAGAACACACACACACACACACTCTCTCTCTCTCTCTCTCTCTCTCTCTCTCTCTCACTTATCTTCGTGAACATAATTATTTCAGTGCCAGGGGAAATAATGCTTTGTATAGGTTGAAAGACTTAGTTCTCAAGGCTTTTCGTTGGTAATAGGAAATGGGAATAAGAAATGTCCTCGTGCAGAGCACTAGAACGTTTTAATATTTTGTGATCATGTATTATTTATTCTGCGGATAGTCATTACTTTACATCGTTCATTTTCAGACGGGAATGTAACGGATGCCTGATCAGTCAATTCCTTTGGGTCTGTACCAAGGATTTGCACAACGGATTGACACCATGGGTCTGTCCCAACGTGCTGCACCATGGCTCTAAAGCACGGGGCCGTGCCATGGATTTGCACTACGGATTTTCCCACGGATCTGCTTTGCGAACTGCACCATGGATTTGCACTACGGATCTTCCCATGGATCTGCTTTACGAATTTGCACCATGGATTTGCACTACGGATCTTCCCATGGATCTGCTTTACGAGTTTGCACCATGGATTTGCACTACGGATCTTCCCACGGATCTGCTTTACGAATTTGCACCATGGATTTGCACTACGGATCTTCCCACGGATCTGCATTACGAATTTGCACCATGGATTTGCACTACGGATCTTTCCACGGATCTGCTTTGCGAATTGCACGATGGATGTGCACCATGGATCTCCTCACGGATCTGCATTACGAATTTGCACCATGGATTTGCACCATGGATCTCCCAACGGATTTGCACCACGGATCTACATTACGAATTCGTACCATAGATTTGCAAGAATGCGCAAAGATTGTGTCATGTATGTACGATGGATATTGATAATGGAGAATAGTTGCTTTTAATAAAGACAAGATGCAAAGCATATAAACGTACTCCAAGCTTATCCTGAATACACGTGAGATATTCCATAAAGAGGAAAAAACTGTCTGGGGCTGGTGTAACCATAGTAATGACTATTCTGGTCAACATCGGGCATCATCTGTGACCATAATCAACATACTTACAGATTTTCAGAAAGATCGGCCGAAAACTTTCTGAGATTTTCCATAAAGAAGAAAACCATTATGGGCCATTAGTAACGGCTATAACGGTAAACTTAAACATCGGGCATCATCCGTGACCCATAATCAACATACCTACAAAATTTTCAGAAAGATCGGCCACGTACTTTCTGAGATATTCCATAAAAAAGAAAAACCGTTATGGGTTGTTATAGCCGTTAGTAACGGCTATAACGGCAAACTTAAACATCAGGAATCATCAGTGACCCATAATCAACATACCTACATCTTTTTTTAGAAAGATCGGCTAAGTACTTTCTGAGACACATTCCATAAAAAAGAAAATCCGTTTTGGGCTGTTATAGTTGTTAGTAACGAATGCAACGGCAAACTAAAACGTCGGGCATCATCCGTCGCCCATAATGAATAAACCTACATATTTTCAGAAAGATCGGCCAAGTACTTTCTGGGATATTCCATAAAGAAGAAAAACCGTTATGGGCAGTTAGAGCCGTTAGTAACTGTAAACTAAAACATCAGGTTTCATCCGTGACCCATAATGAACATACCTGCTAATTTTTTATAAAGACCGACAAAGTGGTTTCAGAGATATTCTGTAAAGAGGAAAAAACCATTGGTAACGGCTATAACGGTAAACTAAAACATCGGGCATTATCCGTAACCCATAGTGAACATTCCTGCAAATTTTTACAAAGATCGGCCAAGTACTTTCTGAGATGTTCCATAAATAAGAAAAAACGTTAGTAACGGCTATAACGGGGTACACTAAGACGTCGGGACTTCATCTGTGACCCATAGTGAACATATCTGCTAATATTCACAAAGATCGGCCAAGTACTTTCTGAGATATTCCATAAAAAAGGAAAAACGTTACAGTCCGTTACAGCCGTTACAGCCGTTTGTAAACGGTTATAACGGTAAACTAGAAATTAGGCATCATCCGTGACCCATAATGAACAAATCTACAAATTTTCAGAAAGATCGGCCTAGTACTTTCTGAGATATTCCATAAAGAAGAAAAACCGTAACAGACCGTAGCAGCCGTTAGTAATGGCTACAATGGGTAAACTAAAACATCGGGCATTATTCGTGATCCATAATGAACATACCTGCTAATTTTCACAAAGATCGGCCAGGTACTTTCTTAGATATTCCACGAAGAAGAAAAAACCGTTACAGGCCGTTACAGCCGTTAGTAACGGCTCTAACGGTAAACTAAAACATCGAGCATTATCCATGACCCATAATAAACATACAAATTATCAGAAAGATCGGCCAAGTACTTTCTGAGATATTCCATAAAGAAGAAAAACCGTTACAGGCCGTTACAGCCGTTAGTAATGGCTACAACGGGGTAAACTAAAACATCGGACATTATCCGTGACCCATAATAAACATACCTGCTTATTTTCACAAAATTGGCCAGGTACTTTCTGAGATATTCCATAACGTCGGAATTCATCTGTGACCCATAACGTCGGACTTCATCTATGACCCATAGTGAACATACCTGCTAATATTCACAAAGATCGGCCAAGTACTTTCTGAGATATTCCATACAAAGGAAAAACGTTACAGGCCGTTACAGCCGTTAGTAATGGTTATAACGGTAAACTAAAAGATCGGGCATCATCCGTGACCCATAATGAACATACCTACAAATTTTCAGAAAGATCGGCCCAGTAGTTTTGTCTGGAGCGAGTGGAACACATTTTGACCACGGACGGATGGACGGACGGACGGACAGACACACAGACAGCATATCTTTGTTTCCATTCTAAAGTACTCCCTGTTCTATAAGAACTGGGAGTACAACAAAGGGATGACGCGAATTTTCTCTAGGAGGGATGTATAAAATAGGAGATGTAGAATGTGAAAGGAGAGGAGAAAGATGGTAAGAAGAAGAAGAAGAAGAAGAAGAAGAAGAAGAAAAAAGAGTAAAAGGCCAAAAAAAAAAAAAAAAAAAAAAAAAAAAAAAAAAAAAAAAAAAAAAAAAAAAGAAGAAAATCTACAAAGAAACAAAAAACAAAGAATCAAACGAACAAAAGAAACAAACAAACAAAAAAAACCCAGAAACAACGACAGCAACACTCGTGCAATCAACAGGAAAAAACAAACAGCACCAAACAAACAACAAATAATAAAACGTTTGTGCTGCAGTTGAGAGGTTGTGTATGTATGTATGTATGTATGTATGTGACGTCAGACAATGGCGACCGGAGCGGCTGTGCCTTCACGTCGCTCTGCTTGAATTTGCTGTCTGCCGTCCATCCGTGGTCACTGTCCTCGATAACACAGTCAGTCCAGCAATGCAAGGCGCCTGGCCATTAATTGCTGAAGCGAAAGCTTCAGTCAGAGCTGCGCTTCGGAGTGGAGTGATTCGGCGTGTGGTAGACCCCAGTCAACGACCATGAGCAGCCCCTGCCAACGGGTCAACACACAGTGCCACTGGACTTTGCCAACCCGGAGACATGGGTGCCCTTTGAAGGAGCAGTCCACGACGCCCAGTGGGCAGACTTCGAACGAACCGAGCGGCTGTTTCGTGAGTCTATCCGAACGAAGCATGCAGATGCCGTCAAGTTTGCTCACGGGGATTTTCGACCGTGGCTTCGTCTCCTAGGCAAAGTTCAGAACGTCCTCCGCTTTCTGGAAGCGCAGCGTGACGTCAACCATACTATGACGCCAAACGAAGAGGCGTCACAAGCTCCAGATTTAGAACTTCGCCTTCTGAGATTTATCTGGAGAGCTGTTTAACAAGTTTCCCATCAAATCGCCGAACAAATTCAGTATGGATCGGAGAAAGATGAGCTGCGGCAGAAAATCGAAAAAGCTCTTCACTACATTGATCACACCATCTTCCCAAGTCTTAGGAAACACTTTAGACATATGCGTGAAAGACAGGATCAACATAGTGCGCGGAGCGTGGAAAAGCATGAACTAACGCAGCTTTGGTTAGATAATCAGAAACGTGCCATTGAGATCATCAAGAACGACAGCAGATCAGAAGCACGACCCACTTGTCCCATTGAAGTGAACGTGTTGACGGCGTTTTTTCCAGCAGAAGAGTGAAAAGGTATTGGAATATCCCCTCCCCCCTCCGCCCTGGCCTGTCAACATCGCTCCTCTCTTCCTCCTGAAGAGAACTGCAGTTGGACCCGTTCACCGAGGACGAAGTGATATCTGTGGTGAAATCGCTGAAGAATAACACAGCGCCTGGATATGATGGAGTTGAATATTCTTTCCTGAAAAACATCTGCAACGTCTGTCATTACCTTTGACGGCAATATTCAACATTTGATGGAGAAACAAAAGAATTCCCACTGATTGGAAACATGCCACGATCACTTTACTTCCCAAAAAAGAAGGGAATGTGATGCAGCCTGGTGATTGGAGACCTATTTCCTTGTTGACGTCTTTGTACAAGATCTACATGAAGTTAGTGCAAGGGAGACTTTTACCGTGGATTGTTTCGACCGGAAGGCTGTCATCAAAACAGAAGGGGTCTGTCCCAAGAAACGGCCTTCAAGAACACGTATTCTGCTTGAAAGCCGCAATTGAGAACTTCAAGCATGTATCAAGTCAGTTCTACACTACTTTCGTTGACATCAAGGACGCCTATGGGAGCATTGATCACAGAGAGTGATGTTGGATGCGATGCAGAGCGCCGGCTACCCCCAGCACATCATCGACGTGACGGCGGATATCTACACCAACTCTACATTCCAGGTGCAGACGGGAGACACGTCCACGCCCAGGATTACCAGGCATCGTGGCATTGTGCAAGGCTGCCCATGGTCAGCTGTTGTCTTCATTCAGGCGTTGGACCCGTGATTCGGTGGATGGAGCAGCCGTTCACACCAGCTTCAATGCCATCTCCATGTCAGGCATACATGGATGATGTATGTGCCAGTGCTCGCTATGAGGAGAGCTTACAAGAAATGATAGATAAGACGGAAACCTTCCTGCATTACACCGGAATGGAAGTGAAACACAGAAAGTGTGCCACCGTTCATGGACAACGCACAGGAAACAACTGGGCCTCTACAGATGTGACTAAGAACATCCACGTGACGCTGCAAGGGGAAGATACACCTATGTATGGAAAAGATGAGCCGTACCAGTATCTTGGATTTCAAACAAATCTGGCTGGAACTTCTGAGAAAGAGCAACTAGCACAGGCGAGCGAGGAATTCGAAAGAACGCTAGAAAAAATTTCGCTCTCACCTTTACCATTGTGCAAGAAAATTGATGCTGTAAACGTCATGGCTTCCTCAAAATTGAGCTTTTATTACAGCAATTCAAAATCACAGAAAAACTCTGAAGACTCTGGAAGATAAGATAGTTGATTTTGTTCGCATTCATCTCAAGCTAAACTCTTCTACCAATCGAGCGCACATGTTCCTTCCCCCGAAAAACAAGGCGGCCTTGGTCTGTTGAAACCAAGTACCATGTACTACGCCAAACGCATCTCATTCCTGATCTCTGTTCTCAACAGTGATGACCAACACACAGAATGTAGCGCGCAACAGTTTCCATCTCCACATGGAAAAGAGAAAAGTGCCTCACGCAGATCCAGACGACAGCAATTTTGGAGGATATGCCACAGACTCCGAAGGGAAGTTAAGGAAAGGCAGTAAGGTCAACTGGTCACGGTCTTCCTTCGTTGAGCTCCATGAGCTGTGTGTGCGACTGGATCTAAGGCTGGAATTCGATGAAAACAGCGACAGTTTCGGAGTAGTACTCCCAGCTTCTGAGGATGGAGTAGTTCAAATGCGCTACAGTAATTCTAAACAATTGTACAGCGCAATCAAAAGAATGCAAATGGACAAGGATACGCACCATTTTCAGCAGCTGCAACAACAAGGGAGAATCATCCGGGTTGCATTCCGGATGCGGCAATGACCCACTCCATAGGACACCTCACCAACACCAACGTCAATGACCAAATAACCAGGTTCATCAGCAAGGGACGTCTACAGCTGCTGGAGACCAATGCAGTGAACAACATCTACTATCCTGATACTTACCGGAGAGAGTGTGCTTTGTGCGGGTTTCGTTCTGACACAAATTCCCATGCCTTGAATGGATGTCGTCAACTGAGGGGCCTCTACACACAAAGACACGACAGATGCGTTGAGATCATCAGAAAGGAGCTACAGAAATGCATTGCGACGGATTTTGTGGATGTTTTTCAAAATAGGCCTGTCTCTATAAACGGTGTTGAAGATCTGCCAAGGCTGAAACCTGATCTATGCTTCATCGACCATCGAAACTCGGTGGCATTCGTCATCGAGATTTCAAACCCATTGACGCATTCATACAAACATGCTATGAGGGCAAATTTCAAAAGTACATGCCTCTTTGCTATGCTCTTAGTGATGCCGGATTTAGCACGAAAGTGGTTGTTCTTGTAATAGGTTCACTAGGCATAGTTCATAAAAGAGTGGTTTCAGGACTTTCAATGTTAGGACTGCCCATAACAAAATGTAAACAACTCGCAAAATACTTGAGCATGTCTGTCATGATTGGGTCTAGGCGTGTTTGGTCAAGGCGGAATCACCTCATGAACCAGCATTGAAACTGACAGATGTTGACTTTCAAACTGTGCCTTAAATAGTATCAGCTGATACATGTTTATTTATTTATTTATTTATTCATTTATGTATTATTTGTGTATTTATTTACCTATCTATCAATTGATTCATTTGTTTGTTTGTTTATTTATGTATGTATTATTAATTATTTGTGTACTGTCCTCTTTGGATATGTGAAGTAAACGCACACAATATTTGGCAATCGAAAGTTGTCCTCTTGAAACCTTTCAATCGGTTGCGTACGACTTGACGTCATTTCCGGCCCTTCATGGCGCGATGGGCTAAAAGTGTTCTCTGGAAGGAGGTCATGGACAGTTTTGACGTCACATCCGGCCCTTCACGGCGGGTGGCCTAAACGTGTTCTCTGGGAGGAGGTCACGGACAGTTTTGACGTCATATCCGGCCCTTCATGGCGGATGGGCTAAAAGTGTTCTCTGGGAGGAGGTAATAGTTTTCAACCCACCATGAGGAGCTGTGTATTGACATGCTTCACACAACGATTGTATTTATGAAGTGACGCCAGAGGTCAGAATACCTCTCTCTCTCTCTCTCTCTCTCATCTCTCATCTCTCTCTCTCTCTCTCTCTCTCTGTCTCTCTCTCTGTCTCTCTCTCTCTCTCGTCTCTCTCTCTGTCTCTCTCTCTCTGTCTCTCTCTCGTCTCTGTCTCTCTCTCTCTCTCTCTCTCTCTCTCTCTCTCTCCTCTCTCTCTCTCTCTCTGTTAGAAAGGCCGCAGTAATAGTAGTAGTAGTAGTAGTAGTAGTAGTAGTAGTAGTAGTAGTAGTAGTAGTAGTAGCAGCAGCAGTAGTAGTAGTAGTGTAGAAGTAACACAGGCTGCACAACATTAAAACAAGATACAGACACATTCCAAAAGGCTGTATGTAAAACCATTATATCGGCAGTATACATGGCCCAACGAACAAATAATGCCCAACCATTTCCAGCATGAAGCCGTCCTGTCGTTTATGGGCCATCGTTCATGGCCAGAGATGCTATATGACACACAGCGTGGTGCTCAGCTCAATAATTCCAGGCGGCGGTTCCAGAATGTAACAGTACTGTAAAATGCAACAGCAACCGTCTGAATTACCTGGATACAACATACAGTGAATCCAAAATAGATCCGCTGGTAGAGAGCCAAACTCGTAATCCCGGTGATCACGGGGTTGCGGGTTCCAAACTCCATGACGCTGTTTTTGGTGCATGGGGATATTTCTTTCGAAGTTAACACAGGTTCTGACTCCTTTCTGGAAAAATCTTCGAAAATACAATAAAACCTGGTTGCGAGGACATTTATACCATAATGTACACAGAAAAAAAAAACAACAACAAAAAAAAAAACAGTCACCACATTTCCGCACTGAGGGCTAGTCTGGCCGTTGGAAAGGTTGATGTCTTACCTATAGTACGCAACTTGCGTGAAAAATTGAAAGAATGAGGTATTTTTAAAAGAGTAGTTGATTTTGACAGAATGAGACGGTGAATGACTGAAGATAGCGCAAGCAGGCAGCTTTTCATTTGGCTCTACCCATGTAGGCAAGCACGCGCGCACGCGCGAGGGCACACACACCCACAAGGACACACACACACACACACACACACACACACACACACACACACGTACGCACGCACACACACACACACACGTACACACGCACACACACACACACACACACATACACACACATTGTAGCAGTTGGTAAAGAGTGATGAAGGGACATCAATTAGGATACAAAGAGAGCAGTTTTTAAGAGAGGATTTGAAGGATGACAGAGAATTAGGTCTGCGGAGTGAGACAGTGAGTTCGCTTTATGTGAACGGCGCCTGGGAAGAAAATGGCAAAATGGCCTTGGCCAGTGATCTTGGTCCGAAAGCGAGGGATGCGGAGGACATGACCATCAGAGGAGGAGCGCAGCTGTCGTCATGGAATGTAGACATGGCGAAGATCAGCAATGTAAGAAGGAACCAAATCATTCAGGGATCAGAGACACAGCAAAGAATGTTTGTAGTCAAGTTGTTTTCGGTGGTGGATGGGAGTGAAGATAATGAAGATAATGGAGTAAGACGATATGTGTGCATTTTGAGCATCTGAAGAAGAGTCGAACAGCATAGTTTTTGTACTTCTTTCTTGTCGGAGAAGATTTCGTGGACAGCCAGTCATGACAGAGCTACGTTATCCAGTCTAGAAAGAGCAAAAGTAGAAATGGGAGCTTTTGTTAGCATCGTCAGAGAGAAGAGGACAAGCAAAACCAGTGCGTTGGAGATCAATGTAGCAAACACGACAGAGAAAACAGGGTGTTCAAAAGGAAAAATCCTGGTCGAATGCAACGCCTAGATTGTACACAGTCGTATAGGTCTGAATGAAGCAGTTTTTCTAACTGGACAGAAGTGGAAACACACTCTGTAGAAGTCTTTTGGGCACAATGAACATCGTTTCAGTGCTGTCAGTGTTTAACTGAAGTTGAAGCTTGTCATCCATGATTTAACATGTCAAATACACAACTGTGTGGGATGGACCACAGAAGGAATCTGCCAAATATCACAAGACCAGTAAAGCTCTGATTCATCGGGGGAAAAACGGTGGTGAGAAAAGCTCCGATGGGCAGCAGTGTCAGAGATAGGATGGGCATAAAGGACATAGAGAATAGGGCCCGGTACCGAGCCCTGGCTACTCCATACTGCAGGGCAACTGGATGAGAGGAAAAACCATGAAAAGAAGAAATTCACACACACACACACACACACACACACACACACACACAACCTCACGCGCGCGCACGCAAGCACGCACACACACACACACACACACACCACACACACACACCACACACACACACACACACACACACACACACGCACGCACGCACTCTCGCACGCATGCACGCACACACACACACACACACACACGCGCGCGCGCGCGCGCGCGCGCGCGCGTACACACGCACGCACATTTTAGGCGTGTGGTTTCACAACAGTAAAGCATACACCTCAGGTCTTAACCCACAGGTTGTTTTGCACTCAGCTGTCTCATTAGTAAGGTGCGAAGTTTTATATTATGTTTAGGGGCTGCCAGAGTTACACGTAACCGTTCTGCCTTTCCCGTCTGTTTCATCTCTCTCTCTCTCTCTCTCTCTCTCTCTCTCTCTCTCTCTCTCTTATATATATATATATGCATATATGTTTATATATATATATATATATATAGTTATATGTATATAGTACACACAACACACACACACACACACACACACACACACACACACACACACACACACACACACACACACACAGAGAGAGAGAGAGAGAGAGAGGAGAGAGAGAGAGAGAGAGACAGACAGACAGACAGACAGACACACACACACACACACACACACACACACACGCACACGCACGCACACGCACACTGACAAACAGACACAGACAGAGAGACAAAAGGACAATGGCAAAATGTTTAAATGAGCCAGGTCTTCTGTCCACGTCAAAGGGAGGGGGCACAAAGGGAGATCACGTCAGGATGCTTAATTGAAAATGAACATGATCTATATCCTTATTAACCTGTAGACGAAATAGCAAGATTACGGATTTTGAACACATCAGTTAGATTTGCTGCTAGTCTTTACATACATTTACTGTCACACATCGATAATGACAGCCTGAAAGTAGAAGGGTTATTGTAATACTTTCAGGGGGGGGGGGGGGGGGGGGGGAGGGGGAGGGGTATGTTTCTCTAACGTTTGAGTATTTGGAACGAACGAATATTACATGAAGTTCATTTTCTGGAACCCTTTCACAAAATGAGCAATCAGGAGAGACTTCATTCAGATATCGGTACCGATGACACCTAATCTGAATCTCATTAAGGTCTGTTTCAATACACACTGTTTTAGGTCGAATAAGTATTGATATGTACCAAAATATAGTTTGAAAGATGCATAAAATGTAAACCGACTTTTATCTCTTATCTGAGCCTCCCATCCTTGTGTGAAACAATCGATTAGCCTTTGCTTGAATTCTCTGAGAAAAAAAAATTCAACACCTGGTGTTTCCACACACATGTCTAAACTCATATTTGTATAAGGTAAAGCATTCGGCAAACACTCAGTTGTTTTGGTTGAAAAGTGAGACGACTGCAGGGCGAAATCTAAACAAATCTTAAATAAATGTTAGCGAAGCGCAAAAAAAAAAAAAAGGAAGAAAAAAAAAAAAAGTGGACAATGAATCACCACAAGACAAAACGCGACGCATTTTCACCTCTTAGGTCTTCTTCAAGCAAGATACAAAACACTCAGGACAACGAACATGAACGAGCAATCACTTATCTTCAATCATTTCAGCGCAATATAGGCGTTGAATGAAAACGAGGCTGTCAGAAGGGAAATAATGCGTGAGTCAAGGTAGTAATGATGATAATTATATCACTGATAGGAATACTGATAATGGTAATGATGATGATAAAAAATGTTGAAAAAAAATGAAAAAAGACAGAATTACTACCCCTTTTGGTGATAATATGGCAATAGCAGTTGTGGCATGGGAGAAAGGAGAGTGGGTTAGAGGATTCTTAAACTGCATGGTTGCCGTGGCAACAGTGTTAGTGGCGATGGCAATGGTGATGTTAATGGTAGTGATGGTAAGATCCATACGATCAGCACCATCACAACTACCACACCAAACATGTCATAAAGAACTGTAAACTGACAGAGACTGTCGGTCTTACAGGGAACGTCATAGCCTCCTTCACATGCGTCATCTAGCGACATAGTACGTTGAATTACCTACCTTAGCGCCCGGCATGGAGGTTGGCAATAGCCCTAATATCCTGCGCGTTGGGACTCGGGAAAGAAATCTTATTGCCCGCTTGCTTTTATGCCTCAAGGTTAGGTGGGAAATTCACTGGAGATCATGCCTGCAGCTGCGTTTGTGAAGCAAGATAACCCCATGCGAGGAAGACCACCTGTCTTTTTATGTTCTTACCTGGCATCAAACGTGGGGAATGGAAACTGCTTATGAGACTGACCGTCCGTAGGACAAGCTGGCTTATCAGTCAACAAGGTGCGCAACGTTGGTCAACAAGTCATGCTGCAAGTAATCAACTAATACTGAGCCATTTAAAATTAACACGTTCCGCTAGGATGGGCGAATGGATGGTGAGGACCTGTGGAGGTGGCCTGTAAGGGAGAGGGGATGGGGCGGGGGAGACAGCGACTCAGCTGCGTCAACCAAGCATAGAGAGACAATTAATTAATCTCGTATTATTTGTAGCCCTGAGCTGCACGATTCAAAAGCAGTGGTTGCAGGTGGTGAGGTGGAGAGGACGACCCTACTACATTCACGTTCCACCGCACTCAGCTCCCGCTTTTCCTCCTCACGCCCCTCTCTTCTTCCTTCGTTAAAACCACACACACGCACCTGTCTACCTGGTTCTTCATGAATTCACGGTTTTACCCATAAGCCTCTCCCTTAGTTTCTCGCCAAGCTTTGAACAACCATTAGACCAAGTCTCGCATTTCAGAGTCAGTTGTTTTTGATGAGATTTTATGGTTTGATCGACCGGACTGGACACAGGAGAATCAGAAGGAAGATTAAACTTGATGGACAAGTTCACCATTCTCTTAGTTCCTTAATGACCCACTTGGGCTGATGAAGCCTGGTCGATTAAGATGGTAAGGGCATGTAAGTGACAGGAAACAAAGAAGATTGTGGGAGAGAAAAGGCGTTCCAATCAATTGGCGGGTAGAAATGCTGATCTAGAGACGACAATATGACTAAATGGGAAATTAGAATTTTCAAGCTGATCAGTATCAGAGTATTATTTTATGTGTGTGTGTGTGTGTGTGTGTGTGTGTGTGTGTGTGTGTGTGTGTGTGTGTGTGTGCGTGCGTGCGTGTGTGTGTGTGTGTGTGTGTGTGTGTGTGTGTGTGTGTGTGTGTGTGTGTGTGTGTGCGTGCACTACTACGTCTTCTATATTGGGGTAGCAAGTATGAATAATTGTGTTTTCTGCAAACAAGTCATAGGGAGTTTGTAGCTGTAAACACAGAATACACACACACACACACACACACACACACACACACACACACACACACACACACATGTGGAGAGAGAGAGAGAGAGAGAGAGAGAGAGAGAGAGAGAGAGAGAGAGAGAGAGAGAGAGAGAGAGAGAGACTCAGAACTCAGAATATTCTTTAATTTGACAGGCCACAGGCCCATATCAAAGTGAGAGTGAAGAGAGAGAGAGAGAGAGAGAGAGAGAGAGAGAGAGAGAGAGAGAGAGAGAGAGAGAGAGAGAGAGAGAGATTGTTACACACACATTCACGCGCGCGCGCGCGCGCGCACACACACACACTCACGCACACACACACACACACACACACACACACACACACACACACACACACACACACACACACACACACACACACACACACACACACACACACACACACACACACACAAACACACACACGTACACACACACACACACACACACACACACACCACCACCACCACCCATTTCTACTACCACCACAACTGCTACACAAAACATTTCATAAAGAACTGTAATCTGATTCCACACAAACTCCAAACGATCTGTCTCCTGCTCGTGCGCCATCTAGCGGCAAAGTCAATTGAATTGTCTACCTTAGCAACCTTATTCGATTGCTTGCTAGTGCTGAGAATTTCTCATAATATCCTTTGGGCAAACGGGGCGCTCCCTGGCTCTGTCCCGACGATTGGTTTGTATATCTCGGTCGAATACCGTTGTGACGTGCTTCAAATCATTCCTTTGTGACTCAGAAAGGACGCTTGCCCATGATGATCCCCCCCCCCCCCCCCCCCCCCCCCACCCCTCTTCCTTCTCGACAGTAAATTAAGATTGACCTCTGTCCTTGTTCTAAAATCACAATCCTCCTATAACACAAATAAATCATTTCTTCTTTGCAAACTGGACACACAAAGAGGAAGTGATAAACATTTTCGGTTGATCAAACTACACAATGCTCTGCTTGCTGGCAGGACAACAGTTAAATTTGATGAAAATTGTTGGATGGTAATACACCAACACGAAGTTGCGTTAATGCCACATCAATGTCTAGTAAATATTGTTCAGCGTCAAATATGGTTTTAAAAGAACAAAGCATATCATCACAATCCTTGCTTCTGATGGCTGCATGTCTAATAAGAATAAGAGTAACCAGTGTACACAAGTATTTAACCTTTCCCTAAATACTCATAAACTTATTTTCACCCACCACTCCAAGGGGAAAAAAATGATACACACTAGAAACCAGAGCTACAGATAATTTGTCTTCGTTTTGTCACCCAACTCTTTTTTTTTTTGTATCCCTATTAAGGATTATCATGAATGCTTGATGAGTTTGTCCGTTTTCACGCTGTTGCGATAAGTAGCCGATAACACAAAGCGGATGTCTACTGAATTCAAAATAATTCTATTTCTTATAGATTATAACAGGCACACCTAAAAACACATTTGAATAGTAAGAGCTGAACACATCCTGCGTTCTCCAGTTTTTTAGTGACCCAAATTTCATCATAATAGTAAGAATGTGAGGATTTACATGTACGGTTTCCCACTTTAAGAGCAAGATTACCACGCTTTAAAATAGACATACGAAAATTGTAATCGACAGCATAGAAATGTTCACTTTACATTAAAAACGTTAAATCCAAAACGTGAGTCATTACACATAGCTAAGTAAAGCAAGTTCAACGATATAAAGACATAAATCACGTATGCACAAAGCTGACTGGCTGAGATTAAAAATAGTTTATTACGATGTCAAATAATCGATTCTTAATTCGCGTGCACACACACACACACACACACACACACACACACACACACACACACACACACACACACACATATACATATACTTTTTTTTTCACAAGTAGAATTTCCGTTGCCTGCACCGCACCACAACCAAACAATGAGAACAGGCAGACTAAAAAATATACAAGGTAAAAACAGTTCCGCATTTTTTCCACACAAGGCTAAAATCAAACATTAAAACTCGAGCTTTCGCCCACAGGCTTCATCAGGAGCTGTGGGCGAAAGCTCGAGTTTTAATGTTTGATTTTAGCTTTGCGTGGAGAACATGCGACATTTGTTTTTACCTTATAATATATATATATATATATATATATATATATATATATATATATATATATATATATATATATGTAGTGTACATGAGAACTGGTGGAAGCTCTGAATCGACAATTTTAAAGAAAATTGTGTTAGTTATCACTTTGCATTTCTTATGTGTCCTGCACGGCAAATCAACGTCTTTTTTTTGTTTTGTCAGTAAAGATTCAGTGATCGCTTTTCACAAGCGTATTTGTAACTGTAAAGTAAAGAAGAAGAAGAAGAAAAAAGATACACCCGGAGGTGCGTGTAGGTGCAGAAAACTGTACTTGCTGACAATCGAGCTTGGCATCATCGTGAGAGAGAGAGAGAGAGAGAGAGAGAGAGAGAGAGAGAGAGAGAGAGAGAGAGAGAGAGAGAGAGAGAGAGAGAGAGAGAGAGAGAGAGAGAGAGAGAGAGAGAGAGAGAGAGTTTTGCACCGTTTTACATGGGTTGAAATGAAGCCATCAAAACTATTTCTGGACAGGTATATTAACTCCTTCCCCACGGACACATCTCTACACATTTTACCCCTATGAGATTCGTTTCTGTAAATGGCGACTTCTCTGAGCCTTCAAGGGATGATATATCTGTTGGATGAAGGACATATTTTTTTTTCTGACCTGGTTTGTGCCTACTTCACCAGGAGAGTGCAAACTTACCTACGGAGCGCCACCCACACTGTCCAAATCACCCTTCCCTTCATACGTACATGATGATGGCGTCGGTCTGTCTCGAGGGACAATAGTGTTCCGCCGTGGACAGGTCAGTTGTGGAGTTGCAGTACCTGTTGTGGCTGAAAAGCCCGATCCTTGAGCGGCAGACTCTGTTGCAGTTGCTGCAGGTGAAGCCTCGGTCATGAGTGTTTGTACCGACGCAGTTCTTTACCTCTCCCGTGCGTGTGCCTGGGAGAAATGTGTGATTCCTGGGGTGCCCGATGGCATGAATCCCTTTCTCTTTGCATAGTGACACACGTAAGCTTCTTCTCAGCCTTGAGCGAGAAAACAAAAACAAAAACAAACAAACAAAAAAAACAAACAAACAAAAAAAAAAAAAAAAACGAATGAAAACATCGTTTTGCAAAGTACAGGTGTGCATGTCATGTCAAAAACCAATTGCATACAGACGCGTAGGTTTATAACTAGGACAGACGCTATAACGAAGTCGCCAGTGTTGTACTCTCGACCCTTCTCCTCCAACCCCACTCCACGTCGACTCTTACTTCTAACCCTTCTCCCCTCCCTCTATTTCGGTTTTCTAGAGAGACTCTGACTGGTGACTAGATTTTATAGCAAAGCTGGCAGCTACTCACTACCCATCCTCCCCCCCTCCCTCCCCCCCATCCCATCTCCAGTCCTTTTGCTAACCCTTTCCTCGTTCCTGTATCTCGGTTTCTAAAGAGGTTTAGACTGCTGGTGACTAAATGAGAAAAAGCTTTAAAAAAAAAAAAGTGAAATGGTCATTCAATATATTCCCCTACCTTCCCACACTTACCAGTGAGTGTATCCAGATTATTCTCCTTTTTGTTCCTTTTTCTTCTCCGTTCACTTCGGGAAGGTCGCAGCACTGACGAACTGTTCACTAGGTTTCACCAGCTCTGTCCATCGTGTACCAAAGCCTTGATCTCGTCAAATGGTTCCCCTGTCCCCGTCTTCAACGTAGTCAGTCCCTCAGTAGTTCCTTGGGTGATACGTTGTAGCTGGGGCATTTCAGCCTGGCACACAGCCACAAGATACTAGTTTTCTTTTCTCAGCCGATGCCGTAGTACGATGTAGTTTGACACGCTTGTTTCATTGGCAATATGATCAGGATCTATGGGTGCGATGCGTAGGGAAAGGCGAAAATCCTAGCCCGAGAAAGACGAACGTACATGATGTTTAGAACCTTGCAGTAACACCACATCTGCGCAGCAAAATAGTCATGACAGAACACTGAATTCAATGCAAGAAAAGCAGCGAAGATCATTTTCAGACTCTTCTTCACTTTGAGACCAGTTTCAGGAGGTAAGTGATTGCTCGTTGTTTGTTTTTTCGTTTTCCTGAATGTTGTTTATCTTGTCTGAAGAAGACCAAAGAGGTCGATGCGCGTCGTGTTTTGTTTGTCCCCTCCGTCTGGCGAAATATTGGTGTTTGTTTTCGTTTAAGTCAACTTCAGAACAGAAGTTAATTTAAATATTTGCCGCTTTAAACACAGCTGGTCTTTTACAAAGCGGTATTTATGTACAAAATACGCAGTGACATGGTCCTACTCCACAAATGCTTTATTCAGTACGGCTATTACAACTACATGTATAACACGACGAACTCGGATCAGCATGTTCAAAACTAGCTTTGCATTTCCAGTTAAATCTGTTTGGAACTCTCTCCCCAAACCTGTGTTTCCTTCTTTTCTTTTTCTCCACTAACCGTTATTTCCACGTTCCCCCACTCTCTCTCCCCTCCATCCCCCCCCCCCCCCCCCCCCCATTCTATCCGTCCTCCTCATTCCCACCCCACTTGTCTGCGTTGCTACTGGCCCGGTCCTCTATGAGCTGGTTACAGGACTTTGCATGTGCGTAATGTTTGGTAACAGGACTTTGCATGTGCGTAATGTTTGGTAACAGGACTTTGCATGTGCGTAACGTTTGGTAACAGGACTTTGCATGTGCGTAATGTTTGGTAACAGGACTTTGCATGTGCGTAATGTTTGGTAACAGGACTTTGCATGTGCGTAACGTTTGGTAACAGGACTTTGCATGTGCGTAACGTTTGGTAACAGGACTTTGCATGTGCTTAATGTTTGGTAACAGGACTTTGCATGTGCGTAACGTTTGGTAACAGGACTTTGCATGTGCGTAATGTTAAGAGTGCATCCACACAGGGAACTTCGGTTTTTATGGTCAATTTGAAGTCAGTGTGATGTTGACGAAATACCCCCCCCCCCCCCCCCCCCCCCCCCCCCCCCCCCAACAACAACAAACCAACACAACAACAACAACAACACATAACAACAACAACCAACCAACCATCCAATTATGAAAAGAAAAGAAACACACACACACACACACACACACACACACACACACACACACACACACACACACGCACACACACACACACACACACACACACGCGCGCGCGCGCGCGCGCGCGCGCGCGTGTCAAACAGACCCATTATACTACATTTTACAGACAAACAAACACATAACACATCCAAAAAAAAAAAAAAGAATGTTCACGACAAATAACGTTAATATACAAAAACAAATAAACAAGAACAAAACCTGTCATTGCCATTTCATGCTCATAACATTAACATTCAGCAGGCATGCCATGAGCACTGCCCAGACAGGAGATAAGCGTTTATCAGACATACCATAAGCTAGGAAAGATGACGGGTGTAGCATCTCTGTACACGATCGTTGAAGGGGAGACAAACAAAAGAAATAGTTAATACCGCCAGCAGGATCAACAGTAGCAGCAGCAATAGCAGCAGAAAGAACAATAACAGCAAGAACAGCTACAACAAACCTGTAACGAAGACATCAACGGCTGCAAGTGAAACAGAAAAAGGAGACGCGAGGATAAGACTACAAAGTCTTTACAGATGAAGAAAAACGAAAACACGAGAAAGCTAAACGAGAACAGAAAGGAGCAGATGCAATTTGACAGTCTTTTTTTTTTTTTTTTTTCTAGAAGAGCAGACAAAATGTGGATGGGGCGAAACAACAGAGAAGAATTACGTGTAAACGTGCCAACAATCTAAAAGAAGTAGACGAAAACAAAACAAACAAGATGCAAAGCATATAAAAGCACTCCCAGAGAGAGAGAGAGAGAGAGAGAGAGAGAGAGAGAGAGAGAGAGAGAGAGAGAGAGAGAGAGAGAGAGAGAGAGAGAGAGAGAGAGAGAGAGAGAGAGAGAGAGAGAGAGAGAGGAGAGAGAGAGAGAGAAACCCTGATACTTTTGACTCTGTGGTATGTATTGTCATTGCAACAGTGGTCTTGTAACGGCTATAACGGAAAAATAAAAACATCGGGCATCATCCGTGACCCATAATGAACATACCTACAAATTTGCAGACAGATCGGCCAAGTACTTTGTGAGATGTTCAAAAAGAAGAAAAAAACCGTTACTGGCCGTTATGGCTGTTAGTAACGGCTATAACGGTAAATATAAGGATCAGGCATCATTCCCGACCCATAATGAACATCCCTACAAATTTTCAGAAAGGTCGGCCAAGTACTTTCTGAGATATTCCATAAAAAAGAAAAACCGTTATAGGCCGTTATAGCCGTTAGTAACGGCTATAACGGTAAAATAAAACATCAGGCATCATCCGTGACCCATAATGAACATACCTACAAATTTTAAGACCGATCGGCCAAGTATTTTCTGAGATATTCCCTAAAGAAGAAAAACCGTTATGGGCCGGTATAGTCGTTAGTAACGGCCGTTAGTAACGGCCATTAGTAACGGCCATTAGTATCGGATAAAATAAAATAAAACGTAGGGCATCATCCGTGACCCATAATGAACATACCTACAAATTTGCAGACAGATCGGCCAAGTACTTTGTGAGATGTTCAAAAAGAAGAAAAACCGTTATGGGTCGTTATAGCCGTTAGTAACGGATATAACGGTAAAATAAAACATCAGGCATCATCCGTGACCAATAATGAACATACCTACAAATTTACAGAAAGATCGGCCAAGTACTTTCTGAGATGTTCTAAAAAGAAGAAAAAAAACCGTTATGGGCCGTTATAGCCGTTAGTAACGGCTATAACGGTAAAATAAAGGATCAGGCATCATCAGTGACCCATAATTAACATACCTACAAATCTTAAGACCGATCGGCCAAGTATTTTCTGAGATATTCCATAATGAAGAAAAAAAACCGTTATGGGCCGTTATAGCCGTTAGTAACGGAATAAAGGGTAACATAAACACCGGGCATCATCCATGACCCATAATGAACAAACCTACAAATTTTCAGATAAATCGGCCCAGTAGTTTTGTCTGGAGCGAGTGGAACACATTTTTACCACGGACGGACGGACGGACACACACACACACACACACACACACACACACACACACACACTTGTCTACTATCACATAGTTTCTGAAAAGACGTAAAATTAAACTACTACTACTACTACTACTACTACTACTATTACTACTACTACTACTACTACTACTACACACACACACACACACACACACACACACACACACACACACACACACCACACACGCAGAGCATTTATTCGTTCCCATTCTAGAGTACTCCCTGTTTTATAAGAACTGGGAATACAAAAATGGGCAGATGGGGTGGGGAAGAAGAGGGAGGGGGGGGGGGGGGGGGAAGGGGAGACCTAATTTGCCTCCTTCTATGTTCTTTTGTGAAAGGAGACATGCGTTGTGAATTGTGAGAACAGAGCATTCAAAATTGTTTTGATGGGCCAGACAGAGTACAAGGGAGGTAGGCAAGACAAGAATCCCCATCATTCAAACGGCTATTGCCAGGATACAAGGTTCTTTTTTAATGGGGAGAGAGAATGGCGTG